>JASAMX010012147.1:0-10912 GCA_030248175.1 Microlaimidae sp. YZB2_3
CAATTAAAAATAAAAAGGTGCGTTTTAACAACTCCTCTATGTTTAGACCGAAAAATGTTGAATAGAGGCATGTAAGCGAAGTTCTAAAAAAATGTTTCTTCAAAATAATATTCTTGAAGACTGGCATTTTTTCGATTTAGAGTTACATTTCTACAATTATCAACATATTCGATTTATTGTAATATATTGTCAAATAATTTTTTATATGGGCATCCAAGTCTGATTTCAGTTCCTTTAACACTTTTTGGTTTTTTAATCAAAACATACTCCCGGTACAAAAATGCTTTAACTCCAGCTCTATTTGTAGAGCATTCTTTTAAAGTAATAAGAATAGTTAGTGGAATTAAGTATAATATTGTTTTAAACTTGAATATACTTCTAATACTTCCGTAAAGTATATACTACTGTTGTAAAAAGTTACATTTACTTTTACTTAAACAAATAAAAGTAACGAATTTTTTCTTAGTTTTACTTTTGTTTAACTCTGTGGCTCTCGAGTCTCGACGAAGTTTAACATTGTGCAGCAGTGGCGTGGAATCCTTTCTGCGGTTTTGCAGCGGAATGAATACCAAAGGGTTAAATTTCACTTACTTTTACTTTTACTCGTACTCGGATTTTTTCCTACAAATACTTAAACTAATTTAAGTAAAATTTAAGTAATTTCAACAAGTATATTTTCTATGGACTTGTTGTCAAATGAGTCTAAGAAGAAAGTTTTTTAATAAGCAGCTAACACGCTAAACACCATTTACTTAGACTAGAAAACTTATTAAAATGAAAATTTATGCATAAAAATAGCAAAACATATTAGAACGGAGCTCTAGAGCTCCAAAAACCGACGTTTTGGTCCGTTGCAAAATTACTTTTATTATAATCTTACACACTTAAAAAATAGGTCTTACTTTTACTTTATTTAAATATAATTTCGACCGTTATTTTCGTTTTTATTTTACTTAAATTAAAACATAACAAATTACCTTTACTCTTACTTTACTTCAATTAATTTTTTTAAAATTACTTTTACTTTTTCTAAAAATAATCAAAAATCATTACTTTTTTACAACAGTAGTATACTAAATAAAATAAAAAGTTAATAGGTTTAAAAAAATCAAAATATTGAAATATTTTTTGTTCTGCTTAAAAAAAAACTTTGTGTATTAAAAAATAAGTTTTTTTACTTACACAAGTGCTTAAATCCAAAAATGTGATTATTAATTTTCTAAAACAAATAATTTACAGTAAAAAAATCAGAATTTTTGAAAAAAAAAACCACCAAAATTACTAATTCTGCTAATTTTTCAGCTTGCCTCGGCCCCGGCCGGGGCAAAATTTTCTACCCCGGCCCCGGCCCCGGCCCCGGCAAATCAAAATTTCGCTACCCCGGCCCCGGCCCCGGCATCAGCAATAATTCTGCCCCGGTCGATCACTAGTGGTGGCGAATAAATTAATGGAACGCAATTAAAAGTACCGGATAATAGCTGTAAATAGAATGGAAAAAATAAAAATATCTGGAAATTGATGAAAATAAAAGTACCAGGAACTTAAATAAAAAACAGCTGAAAATGTCAGGAATGAAAAGAGAGTAATGAAATTTTCTGGAAATGGAATAAAACGGAATGACTGGAAATACCAATTACGAAATGTACGGAAATCAAAGACTTGGAATGGAATGAAAAAAAGCTGGAATATTACCAGAAATGAGATGAACGAAAATAATATAACTGGAAATGGATAGAAATGAAAGTACCAGAGAATCCAATGAGAGAAAATAATTTAAAATACTGGAAATAAAATGGAAAAAATGAAAAAAACCTGGAACTAAAGAAAAGAAATAACTAGATAAACCCTGAATAAAATGAAAAAAAAATCACAATACCCAGAAATGTGTGGCAATAAAAATTATCAGGAAATAGATTGGAAGTAAATAGTTCAAAACAAGCCAAGAATAAAATACCAGAAATAAAATGAGAGTATACCTGGAAGGCAATTGTGACAATGGGGCTGAGCGTAGTTTCCAATGCAGGAGCAATTTCCGTCGGCAGTTCGGTTCCCATAGTAGCACTTGGGAATATCACAGAGGTCACCTTCCCACAGGTCTGGACACAAGCACCTAAAAAGTATTTTACAAATACCGTTGTCTTGGTGTTTAAAAAAATACGACGTTTATAAAAATTGTTTCTTGTGTACAGTCACTTTACTGGCGATGGTGTAAGTTTAGCTGATGAGTTAGTAGGTAAGTGAGGCAGGAAAGTGCTGTCTTGCCCACCAATTGATCAAAAAGAAAAAAAACGCAAAATGTTTTGCAATCCTTCTAATCTAAAAATTTTTTTTATTCAGTGCACATATACAAAATGCAATGCAATTTTTGCGTCAAAAGTTCTTGGGATAAAATCATGACATAAAACAATTATGTTGTTATATTAGGCTGTTAGCTTCGTATTTTTATGTGTGATGTTTTATTAGTGATGTTCTAAAGAGCTACTAAAAGGAGCACCGGTTTTTATCAAGCTCAGCAGCTGAATTCTGGGACTTGGCTTTATTTTGTGCCAATATAAAGCGTATGTAATCCTATAGGTTTTTTTACATTTTTTGTAAACTATAGTTTTTTTACCTTATTTATTAAAAACTTTTAAAAAAGTTCTAAAAATGCGGCTAAAAAAATTTTTTTCAAGTTCTAAAAATTTTTTTTCAAGGTTAACTTTGGAGCTCCGGAGTTCTTTCTACTTTATATGGCCCAGGTTTAAAGATTGATATTTAAGGATAGGAACAGATGGGTGGTTTATTTGGGTGGTTTATTTATTTATTTGTTTAAATAAAATCCCTGTAGTAATCGCAATCAAATCAAAACAATTTAGTACCACTAATTTAGCCATGTATTAACCAATCACGATTCATAAAAGTTAAAAAGTTGAATTAAGATTAGTTGATATAATTAACCCGTTCCCGTGAAGGCCTTTTCCCCCGCCACAACCGTAAAACCTTCGTACGACGAAGGTAAAACCCGTCTCACGGTGGTGGTATTTTCGTATGACAAATGTCGTACGTAAACCTTACCGCGGTAAGCTTTACGCAGGACCTAGGTTTTACTTCTGTCATACATAAATTTTTGTGCGCGAATAATGCCCAGTGAGCGAGCAAATTGAAATGGTTAAAGCTGTACGGTAGCAATATGCAAATTTTTGCAAAATGAAATATCCTACGAAATACACTGTATCCGTGACAAAAATCCGCATATGGCCACCGTACCGATTTAACATTTTAATTTGCTCGCTCACTGGACACTACTCGCGCAAAAAATTAGGTATGACGGAAGTATAACATAGGTTGCACGAACGTTTCACGGTTGTAACTGAGGAAAAGGCAATTACGGGAACGGGTTAAGATTAAACGTTTATTGAGTACATGTACTCAATAAACGTTTTATCCTTACTTTTTATCGCAATAATAAAGTTTCGATTTCCCCATGGCAAATCTATTGCGGGTTAAGATTGTGCTAATAAAAAATCGAATTAGTTTATTGCACAAGCTAACATAATTAACAATAATTGCTTTGATTTTATTGGTTACTACCTTTATTCATTCCCTTGACGAATAAACTCGTCTAGTGTGCCTTTAGTCAAGAATTTAGGTTTCATAAACAACAACTAGCCAGCTATTTGGCCGCTTCGCTTACGTTCCCAACTCGTTGTACGGAACGCCGTTGACGCAGTTGCTGGAGTACTGGCACCGGTCCCCGTACCATCCCCCGTGGCAGTTGCACTTCTGCCGCCTGTATGGACCGGGCGGGAGGAAGTAGAAGGTGCCGTGGGGACCGCAGTCCAGCTCGTGGCAGAAGGTGCCGGCGAACCCACGGAAGCAGTGGCAGGTCCGGTTCACCCGCACCCCGCCCTCCCCGCACATCGGCAAGTCGCAATGGGGACCTGAAAGATTTAATACTATAAAGTGGGATTTATACCAGACCAGAATATTGTAAGAAAATATTATTTTAGTAGTGTTAGTAATAAGGCGAAACTGGCCTTGTAAGTTAGTGTTGGCATTGTAAGTAGGTTTTGGAAAAACATAGCAAAGAAAATATGGTTTTTGGTGGTGTTAGTAATAGGGTTAAACTGACCTTGTAAGTAGGTATTGAAAAAGTATAGCAAAAAATATTGCTTTAGCGCAAATAATGGAGCTAAACTGACCTTGGAAGAAGATATTGAGGGAATATTGTAAACAAAAAATAATGGTTTAGTAATGTTAGTAATGGGAATAAACTGACTTTGACAGTAGATGTTGAGCAAATAATATTGATTTTGGAATAAGAGAATATTAATTTAGTGTTGGTAACAATAAAAAATGTATCAATGAAATATTTGCACTAAGATATTATTTTAGGGTTGGTAATGAAGACAAACTGACCTTGGAAGTAGGCTTTGAAAAAATATTGCAAAAAGAATATTGTTTTAGCGTCAGTATTAGGAATAAAAACAAAATATTGTAAAAAGAATATTATTTTAGTGGTCTTAATATTGGAAGTAAGGATACTTTTTAAATAAGTGTTGAGAGAATATTGTTGAAAAATATAGTTTTTTTATAGGTATCAAAGGTAAACTTACCTTGGAAATAGACATTCAGAAAAAAAATGTTTTAGCGTCAATAATAGATGAAGAACTAATCCTTAAAGTAGGTATTGGGAGAATATTGTTTTTAATTGACCCTGAAATTAGGTGCTGAAAAAATATTACAAAATTAATATTTTTTAGCGTTAAAAAATAGAATCTAACATTGAAAATAAATATTACAAAAATATTGGAAAGGAAAAATTTTTTAGCGGTGTTCATAATAGAGGTTAACTAACCTTGGAAGTAAGTGTTGCACAAACATTCCGTTTTTGAGTTTTTTCGCAGGCGGCCGTTGACGCAGTGGGCGAACTGGCAATGGGGGCCGTAGAAGCCGCTCTTGCAGCGGCAGCCGCCCTCCGCCCGTCGCAGACCGCCGTTTTTGCAGTCGGGAGCGGAAGAGGCGCGACGCCGCTGGCAGCGGGCGCCGGAAAACTCCGCCGTACAGAGGCAAGTCCCGTTCCGAGGGTCCGGGGTCCCGCCGTTGCGGCAATGTGTGACGGAGCCGCTGGCCTGCGACGCCAAGAACAACGTCCAAAAGACCAGAATGTACAACATATAAATGTCCATGGTGCACCAGGAAAACGCCTAGAAAATTTCTATTATTTATATTAATGATGTTAGTTTATCCTGGCTTAGATAAATGTTTTAGCGATTTTCATTTGCGGTTCCAAGTGTTGAAGTAACGGCTCCCAATTCTCTTTTTTGGCTCAAAATTCCTTCGGCTCCATCGACCTTAAATCTTGCCCAGAATAACAAAATATGAAACGACGATCCCGCCAAGAAACATGATGCCTTTCATATTAGATGCATTTTATTTTAGTATTTTTGAAACTTGAAATGCTACAAATCATAAAACATCTTTTTCAAAACTTTCAATGACTTTATGTATTAAATTAAAAAAATTACAAAAAGTTCTTCTATTTCTGATTAACCCAGTGAATTTAGATATGAATAACCTAGTTATGTAGGCAAAAACTAGTTTAAAACAATAGTCAAAAATTATAAACATACTTTAAATCGTTTTAATATTAACGTTAAATCTCAAGATTCTGTGAAAAAAGGTAAAAATTATTTACTTTATAACAAATTTTGATTTTGCCGCAGGAGACCCAAAATTTTGTTATGTTAGGTAGGTAGATTTGCATTTGAAAAGTATTAAAAATATATTTTGCTTACTTTTATTAGTTTACAAAAACAAAATACATCATGGCATTCTAATACAAGAAATTTGTTTCATATTTTAAGTCGGTAAAGTGGGTAAATGAATTTTAATATATTTATTACAAAACTTCCGTTATTAAAAATACTGTTCCTTAAGGCTGGTTCATACTTATGACAAAACGTCCTTTGGACAAAGTCCAAAGGACAAAAGTCCTTTGGACATTGTCCAAAGGTCAAAAACAGTGTCAAAACGACCTTTGGACTTTGTTCTTTGGATTTTGTTCAAAGGACGTTTTGTCACAAGTATGAACCAGCCTTTATTATACATTTTTTTATATTAGGTACGTTGAATTTGACATTGATTAATTAGGAAATATTTGTGTTTGAAGTCAACTTAAAAAAAACAAAATGTACTGATATAATCATGATAACTAAAAGACGTTTTTATTTGTATTCTATAGCTACAGTTATAAGAAAATTTCTTTGCGTGCGTGAATATTTATAAAAACAATTTTGCGATTAATAATTTTCTGAAAAAGAGCCGTTGGCACAGTAAAAAAAAGAAGTTTTTTGTTTTAATAGAATTTTTTATAGTTACAAACAGCTTTTAAATTAGCAGAAGCGTGATATAAAGACACTCATTGCAATTGATTATATACATACAGTGATAAAATTTACTGCAAAATAATATTAAAGACTTTTTTCTTTTTTATCACAATGTTTTTAACCAAAATCTTAGTCGAACAATTATAACACAGCATTGAATGTCCAAATTGAAAAACAACGCTGCTGTGCTATCATAAAAATGACAGCCTCATAAATTTTATATGTCCGCCATTTTTTTTATTCCCTTTCTGAACGGGAAATAATGCATGAATTCTAATGAGTGGGGTTGGAATGAAGCAGGCGCGACGGATTAACTTGACATTTTGCTCAATTTTTGAAGAAAACATTCCGAATTTAATTTATAACAGACATTGCTGTCGGTTGATAAATAATTATTTAGCTTTTTATAACTCAAAATAAGAAAAAACTCCGTCAAATGAAACTATTGCATTATAGCAGCTTTGTCTAACTTTGTTTTTCAATCGAAATTATATAATATAATGCCAATTATAATTTTAAATAAAAGTAAATAGTGTAAGCATCAAAATAAGCCGTAAAAATAAAATTACAAAATTTTTATTGGGAAAATGTTAAATAAAATGTTTCTTCGATAAATTTTTGATCATCCTAACCAAGTATGCATAACAGTAACAAAATGTCTGATTGTTTGCTAAACAGCAGTCTCAATTACATGTTAAGCAATCGATTTATGGTCGATGGAGCCGGGAGAACTTAGAGCCCAAAATAAAAATCACTAAAACTTACACCTAAACCTTTCCCTTCTTGCGGCTCCAAAGACCCTAAAAAAGCCTACTACGACCTGTGAAATATTCTACAGTTTGTTTAATATCGTACCAAAGATAATTAATATCGTACCTAAGATTTTTGTGCCAAAGAAATCTAATAACAAACAAAGAGATTAGTTTGACAGGAAAACCTAGTAATACCAACTCTATTTTTTTTTATGTCCGAGTTAAATAAACAAGGCGCATCAAAGTTCTGTGTCAGACAATTTTGTAAGAGGAAGCAGTGTTATGTGTCATCTGAAATTAAATTCCTTCTTTTTTATCAATGGGAGCGGGCCAAAGTCTAGTTTCTTTTTTCCTCAAACAAACTTGTCTCCCACTAATGATTGTTAAACACTTAGATATTTTCGAGATCCAATCATGAACCGCTTGATAACATTAAGATTAAACCATCCTTTGTTTTTGTAGCATTTTGACAACTCAAAAATCTTTTTTTTTAATCATAAAAAAACACTTTTTACAAACATTTGATAAAGAAATTTTATAATTTGGCTGTACGTTAGTAGTAATTTTATATTACCTGGGCAGTTGTTTTATTAGTTATGTACATTAATTTTGATAATTTTTGTCATGTATTTTATTTGTGTTTTATGTTTGTTTTAAATAACCGTATTTTAAATAACCGTACATGAGAGGTTTCCCACCTAATACTGCCGAGTATTCTGGATATTAACTGTGCGTTTGCAAACTTAAAAAATTGTGAACGCAAATTCCTGAATGAAATTTTTCCATATAAAATTTTTGACTTAGGGTGGATGGAGCTGAAGGAACTTAGAGCTGGAACTTGGAGCCGAAAATAGGGAACTTGGACCCGTAAGTTGTGAACCTGAAGCTGAAAAATCGCTAAAACGTTTACCTATACATTGTAAGTTTTTCTTAAAGGCTCCAAGTTCCAATTGCTCGTGGCTATAAATTTCCAAAAACTTCCGATGGCTTCAAGTTCCCTGCTTGCAGCTTTAAAGATTTTGTGGCAATATTTTCAAATAACTCAAATTATTTACAACATTACGCATACTACCATGTGCAATAATTTATACGTCGAATTTTTCAAAAAGACGTAAAATATTTGACAACATCACGTGGAAAAAACTCATCTAGGAATTATACGTTAGCAGTTGATTTCTTTACATGATGAAAATTTTCCACTATGGATTACTTAACATATAATTAGAACAGCACACGGTCCTAGATTCTCTTCTTTTCTGCATTCTTTTTCTAGCCAATAAAATAAGATACCGTCAACAAAAAAGATAGTCTTTATTTTTATATGAATAAATCGAAAATATTCCAAATACTGCATACTGCTTTGTAAAATTCGGAAATGAAGCCAGTTTTTATGCTTTAAAAACAATGCGTTATAGGCAGAGTATTGCATTTTGTGAGAATGAATTATCCGTATTGGACGTGACACGAACATACCCATCCATCACACACTAGGGCATCACAACATTCGGACGCTAAAACCCCTTCATCTCCAAAGTCAGGAATTATTATTTACAAACGTTAAAATTATAACTTTAAAACAATTATTTAGAAAATAGAAAAAATTTAATAACACGATGTGTTTCACTGGTACTTTAATTTTACTGAGAGTTAAAATACACAGCCGAATTAAGCTTCGATAAGTTTTTTAGGCAGGAGAAAAACTGTTTTTAACAAGAAAATATTGTCGAATTTAAACCTTTGGGGAAAAAGAATTCCACAAACAGCTTATTTAACGCTTTTAAATTCGTAATTAGAAAAATAACAAAATCTCTTTGGGATTAATTTAACTAAATATTTATGTGTGTTTTGTTTTTTGTTTAGTGTTCTTTTATTAATTAAACATTTTATTCTTTCGTTAATTTATAACTAAAATAATTTCTTAATTAATTTCTATTGTGGCCAAAATGTCCAAAAGAAGGAAAAAATTCCACAGTTTGATTCTAAGTAGTTAAAATTTATTAAGATAAAATTTTTAGGATTATGGACTTAGGATAAAGGCAGCTAAAATTAAAAAAGCTCTATATTGCCCATAATTAAATTTTTGAAATTTATCCTTGGAACGAAGTATGAATCGGGCTTTAGAGTTTTTATATTGTTTGTCTTCTTCGTGTAATTTATTTACATTATAAGGTTTTTTCAAAAGATTTTCAAATAGATATTTTGGTTCAATTTTGTATAAGCCCTAGTAAAGGTTTTTATACTAAAGCCTGATTTATACATTTACCAAAGTGTCCAAAGAAAAGAACCAAAACCTTGATTTCGGCTGATTTAACAGCGTTTTTTTTGCATTTTGATCAAACAAACATAAAATATTACAATTTAAAAAAGCCTTTTATATCGCCCAAAAATTGAGCTTTTTTATTTTCTAGACACTTTAAACGAAGTATGTTCCGGATTCAAAACGTCAAGTGTTACGTGATTTACATAAAGTAATAATTATTAAACAAACAATAATAAACGGTAATTTTTCCATATTGCAAACCTAAATAAATATTATATATTGTGAGAAAATCTTAGACCTTAAAATTTTTAAATTGATTATTTCTTTTGCAGCTACATTATTTGAGTTAAACAAAAAGCGTTAAAGTCTTATAGAAAAATAAGATACCTTTAAAAAATATATTAGTTGTTGTGTGCGAGATTGATATAAATAATGTTAATCATAATTTCTTAGGTGGTATCTAAAAATATATATTATGAAAACATAAATTTTTACAAAAACACTTAACCGGTACTCTACATGCCACTGTGCTATGCCTTCTAGAACTGTTCGGAACAGTTCTAGAACCTGTTCCGAACAGTTCTAGAACAGTTCTAGGACTGATTTGCAGTTCTCAAAATCAAAAAATAAATAAAACTCCGCAAATGATATTTAAACACATAAAACAACGGAAATACACAATAAAATCACGTGATAAGTGTTGGAAAATGTTTCGGTGACTTTTATAATGCACCAAAGTACAACTTCGGCATTTTCAAATGCCGAATTTCTCACAAATTTGGGCAAACTGGAAAGTACACCGACACCGTCCGAACAGTTCCGAACAGTTCCGAACTTAGAACTGTTCCGAACAGTTCTAAAACGAGTTAGAACTTCCGAGTTAGAACTGTTCCGAACAGTTCTAAAACTGTTCGGAACAGTTCTAGAACCTGTTCCGAACAGTTCTAGAACTGGACCGGTTGAGTACGGGTTAAGCTCGTTTATTTCACAAAATCATTTAATTTATAAAGTTTAGCTAAAAATATCAATATATAAACTCAGCAAGTAAATGTATAAAACCCGGTTTATTGTTCATTCATAGTGTCCAAAAGACAAAATATAAACATTAAAATTTTGTGCAATCTGGTAACCTTTTTTGAATTTTTTAAAATCTTTAAAACTTGTTGTTTTGACTTAAATATTTTCAAAACGCCCAAAATTGACCTTTTTTAGTTTGTTCTTTGAAAATTTTAGACGAAATATGAGCCGTGGCTGAATTGAGCAATAACCAGTTTATCATTAAAATTCGAAAACAAGGAAAAATAATTTAAAAAATACAAAATAAAATAAAATAAATTATTTCCTAAAATAAATGAAATAATTTTTATTCGTTGGATTTTTATACATTGATATACTATTTCGTTAAATCAAATGCTGCATTTTTAGAGACGTATATCACAAGATCATAAGATCGAGAAATTATTTTGCCACATATAAAACACAAAAGAACCTATTTAGAAACATTTAACTCATATAAAACAACACAATACAAT
>JASAMX010012150.1:0-43925 GCA_030248175.1 Microlaimidae sp. YZB2_3
AACAAATACAGCTAACAGACCGACGTTTACACTTCTGATTGTAGGATGATCATGTACCTTTCAATTTATTATAAAACGAAAAAAACAATTTTTATCAAAAATGAAATCTTTAGGTGTGCATAATCTGTATACAAAATATAATATTTACCTTCAAACTTTAGTGGAAGAGGTCCCCACCCCACTATTATAGGTAGCCATCCTCCCAGATTTCGGGGTACGGGGGTAGTATACCTGACCTCTAAAAATTGGGGAGGGGGTGTAATAAAAAAAATTTTTGGGGTATACCCAGGGGCGTAGCCGAATTTCGGAAAGGGGGGTTGCACTCCATACAAATTTTTCGAAAGGGGGGTCGTAGGGGGTTGTACTCCAAATTTTCAAAATACCGTAAAGAAGACATTGAAAAAGGGTAAAAATTTTTGCGCTTCGCGCAAAGTCATTCTTTTTGCTGTTATTTACATTGTTTTTTTAAGTTAAACTTGAAACATTTTGGGTTTAAAAATGGTATAAAATTAAAAATCGTGCGACAGCACGAAAAAATTTTAAAAATTGTCTTTGAAATTCGAGGCATATAAATGTCGAGCGCTGAGCGGAGCAAAGCGCGAGAAAATTTTTTAAAATTGTTCTCTTAGGACCCCCAAATTTTTACCTCCGCCAGCCCAAAGGGGGTGCCGGGTGGTTACAACAACCTCCATAACACCCCTGGCTACGCCCTTGGGTATACCTTAAATACCTCATGTTTAGTGTTTTTAGGAACTAAGACCCCTCAAAATTCAGGGACGGAGGGAAGGGGGTTGGCAGTAATCGGTATTGTTTTTTTGGGGGGATAACCAAACCCCCACTCCCCCTGCCCACCTATGCCACTACCCCCAATTTTAAGAAGAAGACAAGGCACTTCCAATATTTGTTTTGTGGCTTTAATCCATACATGGGCACGGGGGGGAAGGTTGGGAGGTTAACCCCCCAAATTCTGAGAAGCGGGGTTTAACTCCCCCACTCAGAAGTGAGGGGGGAAAGGTTACCCCCCAATTTTGGAAAAATGAAGAAAAAAATGTATTTAAAATGACTTCTAACTGCCTCCAAACTTAAGTTTTGAGGTCAAAATAATTGTTTTAAGCAATAAAAAGCTCAAAAATGCTATAAAAAGAGCTTTTTGACCTAAAATTAGCGTTTTTTACCTATTTTTCCTTCAAATCAAAAAACGATATGGGTAAAATGCACTCCAGAAAAAAAACGATATGGGTATTTTGCATTTCTCGGATTTTAACCCCCCCTAATTTGGGGTTAACCCCCCCACTTCGGACCAACTTGCCCATGTATGCTTTAATCCATATCCACCTATTTAGTATGTACCTTGCAAACGGAGCAACAACATTCCACAACCCAAATCGGCAGCCGTTTTCGTCTTTTGGAACTGCCGACTAAGGGCATCAGATTACCCCGACCGGACTTACCCACCCCTCCACTGTACTCCAAATGATGCCTTCGGTATTTTCTAGTTGGAGAAGACACGATTGGTTTTTTAAATATCTTTAGCAATTTATCTTAGCAATTAATAAAATATGTATGAAAACTATCATACAGTATCTATTACGCGCAGTTAGCAGTTGTTTTTTTACCGAGTCACATATTCACATATTATAAAAATTAGGGATTATGTAACTTTTTAAAAAATCATACACCTTATTTACTAACGGGATGAGCTGAATTTTATAGTTAAAAATCTAACAAATAAACGGGAGACCGGCAGTGAGTCCTTCTCAGGATATATTCCTGTCAATCTCATATGTCTTAGCGTTAAATATTGCCATTTGACTTGGCAGAACCCTTGACGCTATCAGTTTTTTCTCCGTAAGAAAATCTTTTATTTTTATCCGAATCCAATATGGCAGAGTTGGGGCAATTCAAAATTGCCACTTAAGAACCATTAAACAAGAGGCAGGAGGATTCGTGTTGTCATTAACCATTCAAACTCTCTGGCATCAACTAGTCGGTAGGTAAAAATTTAATGTTATTTAAATATTTTTATCTATTATGAAATTTTAAATAGAAAACCTAACTTTAATGATACAGAACACAATTGTAGTCGTTCAAATTTGATATTGGTTCTGTAAAAACTTAATAATGTGATATAACTAAAATAATATAATATATATAAAAAGACGATGTATAGTATACTATAAGTAAAAACCGAAAAGGGGTTTTCCCCTAAAAATTCTCGATTTTGCTGATAAACCATCTCTTAAACTTCGAACTAACAAGAGGCTAAAAAACGCTGCTCTCAAAATTGAAAGTTTGTGAACTATAAAAAACAAATATTGCAAAATAAGCAAAAAAATTAAATTCTACGAGATAAGATAGTATAATATAAAAAACCCATAAAAATAATATATATATATAACATACACAATTTTAAAAAGAAACTTTATTATCCATTCCAATACAATAAGAGTATGTATATTATCTTTTTTTGTTTCGAAATAAAAGAAACTTACTTCTAAAAATGCTTTGATACACTCTTTTCCGTGATGTTTGAGCACGTGGTTAACGGCGTCCACACCTTTTTGAGCTCGATTATTCAGACCATTCATATTACACTTCCCAGAGAACCATTACTACAAGTCGCAAAGCCTTGTATGGCCTCTGCGCTTTTATATTATCCAGTCGCATAGGAATCGTTAATACGCTTAGCTTAGTTCCAAACTTGTTTTTATTTTAATTCTACAATCATCAAAACTATTATGCTATTCCCCCCAAACATTCAAATACATGTACATAACTGAATAAAGACATTTATAAATGCTATTTTAAGACATTCATATACATGAACATAACTGAATAAATTTTACAGTTTAAGCTGGTTTGAGAAAAAGAAAACACAACAAATTGTTAAATTGATAAATGCAATATAAAAAAAAACGCTTGGATTTAACTGGCGTAGAAAATGAAAGGTTGTCTACCAAAAATTCTTTGCCCCTTATATTTGGTATTCTATTGAACTTTTCAACTTTAAAATAGGAAATCTTAAAAGTCTTAAAAATATAAAAATTTTACATTACTTTAGTTTTTAACTCCTCTTTAAATCACATAAATTTTTTTAAATAAATAAAAATTTTGAACTTGCGCTGCATTACAATAAATGCGGTTAATTAATTTTTTTCTTTAAATTTTTACAATTCCAAAATGGATTATTCTAAATTTAAGAAGAGACCCTCTCATTATTTTCAACTGACAAAAAACTACTTTGGTAAATGCATAAGAAACAACAGTATATATTATTACATCGACAGCGAAATTATTATTTCATTGGGTACTGAAAAAAAATAAAACTTAGAACTAATTTCTGAAATAAAAAAAGCTCGTAAAATAATTGTGGTAAATCTAACGGCCTTTAAACCAGAAAATAAACAGAAAAAAATGGACAATAAATTTTTAAAGTTGCCAGGTAACTGACTATTTAAAATGCCTACAGCAAGGTTCTATGATAATGATTGAAATCTCAGACGCTGTGCTTAGCACATTGCCGGCGAAATAATTTCCTTTTTATGATAGCTACACTGGGCTGGTAATTGGTATTGTGATATATGTCGTTTTTTATTACTCTTTGTCGCAAAAGCCGCTTGCTGAGTTTGAAAATAAACCTTTGTCAGCATAATATATACATTACGGATTCATTCGGTTCCAAATCATAAAACCTAAATTCTCAAAACACGGAATCTAGAATGGATTAATAAACACCTACCACTCCTCGCCTCAAATTTTTAACCCCTTCCTCTGTATTTGATGTGGTTTTCAGGTACCGGTAGCTACTATTTGAGTTCTATTATTTTCAAGAGGGATTTAATCAACCCATACCATACATGGGTACGCGACGGATTAATGAAGGTCTTTTCTTTTATAAATTTAAGACGTTTGGGTTAAATTCATACAGATTTGAAGTGTGGTGTTTAACTGTAGTTAGATGAAAAAGGGTGTTTATATAAGAGAAAAGCATTCTTATTACAAGTTTGCATGTTTTCTGGAGTGCATTTTAACACAAATTTTGAGTTCAATCATAGGTGGTCATTGGGCAGCCTCATTTGCGGAGACGAGGGCGAGTAGAGTAGGGTAACTGACTTAATTTCGGCCACGCCTTAATTTCGGCCACCAATTTAGGGTGTTAGAAAATTGGCTTATTTTTAAAACACAAAAGAACTAGCACAAAAGTAACTAGATTAATGTTGAATAAAGTGTTTTTACAAATTTTTTTTATTTTTATTATTCTACATTATCAACATTTTCACACAAAAAGTGAATTTTTTATGATTTTCTTAATTTTTGCTTTGTGTTTAAACTGCATCAAATTTAGAACGAAGCAATATATAACCTTAAAATATCTTCTATTTAAGGCTCGAATTTGTTAATTTTCATGTTTTGATATTTTCTTCAAAATTAGTTTGCAATGCGTTTAACTAACTGCGCATTTTAAGATTCCGTTAATTTCGGCCACCTTAAAATTTAGGTGAAAGAACCTGCCGTTTTTTGCTGTTTTTAAATATCATTGTACTACCGTATTTATAAAGAATATTTTTTTCTGGTTTGACTTTGTTTTGACGTTTTTTAGGCCAAAAATAAAAATTGAACAAAAAATACAAGTTACCAAAACTTGTTTTTTAAGGTTTTGACATAATTATTTAAAGTCTTGCTAATAACTATTAAAGTTCGCAAACGGGAAAAAATAAGTTATATATACCAAGAACAATACCTAAGGGTAAATTTGCAACCTTTAGAAATTTTTATTGTTCGTATAAGCAATAGTTATGGCCAGTTTTTTGTAGGTGGCCGAAATAAATGGCACGCGCCTTAACTTCGGCCACTTTAAAAAAAAAGTTTAAACCTTCACTGATTTTTAAGTGTAACAGAAATATACTAATTTTGCACTGCAATAACAAATATAGCTATTGTTTGATTTTTAGGCCAAATTTTGGCTTGATTGAAAAAGCCAGTAAAAACTTATTCAAAAAAATAAAAAAAGGTGGCCGAAATTAAGTCAATTACCCTATGCCCCAAAAATTTTTTGGTCGCCGGGTAAAAATAGTTTAGAACATATAGTACCTACTCACAATTCTATTTTTAGCGTTTTTAGTAACTGAATCATAGTTGGCTTGGCCTTGGCCACGGGGGTTATTATACCCATAACCCTTCTCAAAAATTTTGAAACTGTCGAAACCCCCCGCTCTCTAACATTTAATTATATCTCGGACAGACATTTCCTCCCTCATAAAATTTGTGGGGATTTTCTTAAAATAAAACTTCATCCCCCGAACCCGACCGAATGTTGTTTACGCTTCCACTGGTTCAAAATGAGTTTCGCTCCAAACCGGCTTTAAAAAACAATAACCACTTTTACCCTTATTCCGGCAAAACACTTTTTCATAATTAGTAGTGCGTTACCTACCAACAGCTAGTAGAGAAACACAACTGATAAAGTCAAAGAAGGAAAGATAAGGAAAAGCCAGGAACGCTGTGAATAATGGAAGGAAAATCATACATCATTGCGTCAATTAGACCCTTTCACGCATTAGTATTTCAGTTTTTATTTAAAAATAAAAAAGTGTCCCGCTGGTTCGTCACTTCTTCTATCTCATCTATTTTAGAAAGCAAAACACGCGTATGGGAAATATTAAAAGTAAACTCATTTTTTTAAAACATAAGTTATAAAAAATTTAAAAAAAAACAATTTAATTTAAAACCATTACACTTTTTTGTCCAGAAAAAAAATATTAAAATTGAACAATCATCTACATTAAACATTGAAAAATTTCAATTATAAGAACACACGAAACTTCGGAAATTCAATCCAAACAATTTTAAAAATAAATAGGTGTAATTTTTTCTCATAATAAAATTTATAAATAGATCCTATTGTCTGTGCAAAAAAAACTCGAAATTTGAAACGATATATATAATAGAACAACAGATTTAACCATACCCCATGCTAATATTATTCAGTAGTTATATATTTTGCTTATTATTTATAATTATAAATAAGTAATGTTCGTTGATGACGCCATCACAATAGCCGATACAACGCTGGTTTAAAAAAACTAAATTTTTTGTATTATTATATCAAGAAAAAAGGCTTTAGTAGTATGCTATAAGTATAAAACAAGCTTTTGTAAGTATTGTTTTAAAAAAAAAGCAATAGGTATTTAAAACGTTAGGTTTTAATGAAGATGATATTTATTTATAGGGTAGTTTTTGTGTTTTTTCGCAAATTTTTTTTCAAAGATGTTTCGCTAATTTTTCGTTTTTACTTCCGAAGTCGGTTTTCTTTAGGTTAGTTAACAAAACCATTATAAGTTAGTTAGATAAAAGTACCAAACCTATCCCGGGCAATATCGGGCTTTTTTGGAAACGGTTTTTTTCTACGTGTGGTGAGCTCAGAGCTAGAAAGTTATACCTTACGTATAAATAAGTCAAAAGTTTTGAGTTTTGAGGGTTTTTTTTATAAGTTCTAAAGTCAAAATGAGTATTATAAGAAATAAAAAACTTTAAAATACTATAAAAAGGGTTTTGGACCAAAAATTTGCGTGTTTTTTTATTTATTTTTCTTTCAAAATCAAAAAAACGATATGAGTATATAAAATGGACTACAAAACAAAAACGTCATGGATAAAATGTGTTTTTAGGATTTTAACCCTCCCCCCTTCTTTAATCCAGGTTTATTCCCCCAAACCAACTTGTTTATGTATGATATAAAACTCTAAAAATCTCAAAACTGCTGACATCTTCCCCCCTAAGATTTGGGAGTATGTTATGTATCTTGGATACCAACTCCTCTTTAAAATTTGGTCACAATAATAAAAACGCTAAAAATAGGGTATTTAGGGGTAACTTTTATTTTTGGTGTACCTCCTAGATTTGAGAAGATGGAATATGATCCTCCACAAAATCCCAAATATTTTTGGGGTACTTTTTCCTACCCCCGATTTTTTGGGTGGGTCGTGGGTGGGATACGATATCCCACCAAGACCAAATACCAAGAAGCTGCTTACGTACATCTATTGGTGAGTGAGGTCATCTCGGTGAACTAATGGTGAGGCAAAAAAAGTGCACCTTGATCTAAAATATTTTCCAAACCAGTAATAAAACTCAAATAAATGCGACCATAGGTTAGCACGGTACCGCGAGCTAGGGGAGGGGGTTGTTACCCCGGGTAAATCGCAGTTTGAATTTTAGGAGGGGGGTCTCAGGGGGGTTGGATTCGAACCGAATCCTTCTAGCATTTTAGGGGGGTCGACCGGGGGTGCAAAGTTTTGAAATTTACATGGGGGTCAGCTGGGGTCTGGCGTTCGGAGCAAAATAGTTTTAAACCATAATAAATTGAATAATTGTTTTTTTACAGGATAATCTTACATTTTATTGAATAAAAAGCGATATTTTGGTATTAAAAACGTGTAAAAACAGGAATTTATGTTAAAAATTTAGGTTTTTAGAAAAAAATTAGTATAAAAAAGTACCTAAAATTTTCTTGAGGGGGGAGGAAAGGGGGGGAGGTCAGATTTCAAATTCTAGAGGGGGGTCAGGGGTAAAAATTTCGGAATTTCGGGGGGAGAGGCCCCCCTAGATTTTCGTCTTGGGGGCCCAAAATTTCAAGGATAAAAGTGTAAACCCCACCCTGCCCGCTCCCCCCCTTACTCACCTATGAATGCGACGTCTATGACATAATCAGTTATAACAAACCTATTTTACTAGCTTACACACTAATCGGCTGAAAAAAAAGCTTAAGGGTTAGAGTAACTAAAAGACCTTTAAAAAACTACCACTATTATAAAAAGGGTTCCTTCATAAGAAAATCACAGAAAAAGTTTTGCAATTTATTACCGAAAAAACTAGCAAAATTTTTTTAATTTCCATATCCAGGTATATATATACATATTCAAATTGTCTCAATGATACTATCATAAACTTTTTTAACCGTCGTAAGGCGGCCCTCTCTCTCCACCTTCGCCAGTCTTTTCACTCTATAAACCATCATAATTTTTTTTGTAACTAAATTATCACCAAATTACAAGCGATGAAAAAGGGGCGGCCGTTCGGAGCGGGATGAAGCGGTAAAACGTTTCCAACAGTCATTTCCGGATCGGCTGGAAAAGTAAGTCGGACGTGGGGGGAGAGCTGGGCTGGCGAAGGGAGCCACTAATCAAAACACTACCAAGTATCGAATAAATTCCCTTAAACACGCAGTCCGGAGGAGCCCGGCCAGGCAGGCACAGCCGCTTTCGATACGGCCACAATCCCTTAATGGGGAGAGGAAAAGACAACAGATCCTACAGCCACTCCACTTTTACTTATATACCCCTTCTACAGCCTACAGGTACCGGCGCTCTATAACCCTTTTTTCCTTATCTCAGCATTGTTATGCGCCCTTATCAGCCAGCGGCTTCAAATTTTGAACAATCGCTAGAAATTATTATTGTTTGTACAATAAACAAAGGAATACAAGTTAATCATATTTTGAGACATCCGGGGTTTGGGAATTATAATTCTTGCAACCTATTTTTAAATAATAATATGTTGGTTAGGTCTTTAAATAATAATATGTTGGTTAGGTCAGATCCGTTTGTGTGTGGGCATGTATGTTTATCTCTGACATGTAACCATAGATGAACACGGTCAAAAAGCCAGAGGGGGTGTTTAACCCGGGTAAATGACATTTCAAAATCTAGGAGGGGGTCCTAGGGGGGGGGGGTCGAACGCGAACCCCCCTAGCTTTCTAGGGGGGTCGATCCAGGTTTAATAATAGTTTTTTATAAGATAATACTACTTTTTATGGAATAAAAAGCGATATTCAGGTATAAAAAGGGTGTAAAAACATGAATTTGTGTAAAAAAATTCACGTTTTTCGAAGAAAATTTAGTATAAAAAAAAAGTACTTAAAATATTCTCGAGAGGGGAGGGGCAGTGGTGTGCCCAGGGGAGGGGCGGCCGCACCCCCCCCCCCGAAATCCGACGAAGCCGGATTTTTTTGTAAGGGGGATCTTTACGTTTTTTTAAATTTTAAGAGAGAAAATTTTTTTCTTTAATATTAACACAGAAACTTTCCTGATGCCTTCCAAAAGCATATTAATAGTCAAAAAACCGAAATTTTCGTTGCGGGCATAGGTGAGAAAGGGGGGGGGGCAGGGTGGGGTCCACCCCCCCTGGCCTCGAAATTTTGGGGGCCCCCCCTAGACGAAAATCTAGGGGAAGGGGGCCCCCCCTCCCCCCAAATTTCCGAATTTTTTACCCCTGACCCCCCTCTAGATTTTGAAATCTGACCCCCCCTCCCCCCTCGGGAAAATTTTAGGTACCTTTTTTATACTAAATTTTCTTCCAAAAACGTGAATTTTCATCACATATTCATGCTTTTACACCCTTTTTATACATGAATATGGCTTTTTATTCAATAAAATGTAGTATTATCCTATAAAAAGAACAATTATTAAAGTTATTATGGTTTAAAACTGTTTTGCTTTGGACACCGGACCCCACTTGACCCCCCTCAAGATTTCAAAATTTCGCACCCCGGGTCGACCCCCTCTAAAAAGCTAGGGGGGGGTCCAGACCCCCCTGGGACCCCTCTCCTAGAATTCAAAATTCGATTTACCCCGGATAACCACCCCCCCTAGCTTCCCCGACCGTGCTCACCTCTGGTTGCGGGTAGTTTACATTGCATCATCTTGATTTTTCCACTTTTCAAATCGATTATCCCGTTTCAGTAGTTAAGAAATACATGTTTAATAAAACTACTATAACCTCTATTATCCTTTTATTAACGTTTAAACATAAGTTTTAAAATGTATACAGATAAAAAAACGTTAAAATTTGTAATAAGTATCAACTCAATCTAAACTCTCTCATTGTATTTTAGCGCCTTAAATTTCAAAATTTTCTCCCGGGGGGCATTTTTTTTTCTCTGCCCCCTACAAGGGGCTCTGCCCCTTTAATTTCCGCGGGGGGGTCTCGCCCCCCGAGACCCCCCATATTTGGGAGGGCTCCCGCCCCCCATACCCCCTTTCAGGGTTAGGTTTAACCCCCCCCCCAAACCGCCCTCCCCCGAAATTAAATCCTGGGCACGCCACTGCCCCCTCCCCCAAAAAAAAAAAATTCCGAGAGGTTGCCCACCTATGGTGAGGAGGGCAATAAAACGGGCAAGAGCATATCCACTAATCAACCCGGAGGGGGGGGGATTTCCAGACTGTTTACATATTTGAGACACTACAGAGTGTTATGTATATTTATCAAGGTTTTGTTTGGACCTGATGGAAAACGAGGAGGACCCCCCTGACAAGGGGATCTGCCCCTTGACCTCGCTGAGGCAGTGGGGTGCCCAGGATTTCATTTTGGGGGGGGCGGCATGGGGGGTACATATTAGCCCTGAGGGGGGTCTGGGGGGCGGCAGCCCCCTTGAGAAATGGGGGGTCTGGGGGAGGAGAGCCCCTAGCGAGGTCAAGGGGCAGAGCCCTTGTCAGGGGGTCCGGGGGGCAGAATGGGCCCCCCGCAGGGAGAAAATTTTTAATTTAAGGCGCTGGAAATACAGCTAGAAATTTTAATTCCAGATGATAATTAAAACAAAATTTAAAGGGTTTTTTTATTCCTTTTGATCCATTTAAAATATGTGTTTAAAATGTTAATAAAAGTTTAATAATGTTTATAGTAGTTTCATTTAACATGTATGCCTTAACTATTGAGCGGCAAATTCAAATTTGAAATCAAAAAACTGAAAATAAATTGTCAATTTTACTACCTGCTAAAGAAGCGGGGAAAATTTGGTTTTTTGACTATTAATATGCTTTCTGGAAGGCATTCAGGAAAAGTTTCTCTATTAATATTTAACAAAAAAAAATTTCTCTCCCAAAATTCAAAAAAAAAAACGTAAGAGTCCCCCTTCCCAAAAAAATCCGGTTTTCGCCGGATTTTTCGGGGGGGGGGCGGCCGCCCCTCCCCCTGGGCACGCCACTGCGCTGGGGGGCTCTCGCCCCCCATATCTGGGGGGCTACCGCCCCCCAGACTTCCCCTTCAGGGTTAGTATTCACCCCCCTAGACCCCGGGGAGGGGAGGGAATTTCAAAATCTAGAGGAGGGTCAGGGGTAAAATATTTGAAAATTTGGGGGGAGGGGGGCCCCCTGGATTTTTTTCTAGGGGGGGCAAAATTTCGAGGCTAGGGGGAGGGTGGACCCAACCCTACCCCCCTTGTTTATCTATGGTTACATGGTATGTAGAAACTTCAGAGTTTGGTGCGCGAACGCCCTATCTTGGGTCACATTCTGAAAGGAACTGCCTGCCCTCTGTACTTTTTTGGCCGGTCCACTAAAAGCGTGCTGACTAGGTGCGAAATTAGCACGTTGTTAAAAATCTTAATAATTTTTTTTGATTTTGGTGTCTGTTTCTCAAGATATCTTATGGGGCTTTTCTTTTTAAATGTGATAAAATAATATTTACACAGTTTTATGCATATTTGTTTTAAATAAAAGCTAATAAAGCCGTAACCCGTAATTATGAGTTTTTCTAACCCTTAACTTGGGGTTATTGCCTTAGTAAGTTGTATTTATAACAAATATGCATAAAATTAATAAAATATCAATTTATGCCATGCAGACAAAGAGTTTTTATAAGATTTCTCGAAAAAAAAACAACCCTAGAAATTAAAACATTATCAAGTTTTAAAAAACGTGCTAAGATAGCAACTACCACCTAGTCAACACGCGTTTAGTAGATCGACCCCTGATGCTGATTTTGAAATCGAACACGAATTATAAGGATTTAAATAAGAATATATTGTTAATACGTAGGTACGGTATCCTATTTTAATTGCGCGCTAGCACTTTGCGTATTTTAAGTTAAGATCTAAAAACTTTCAAATAGTCGATTATATCTCATAAAGTTTCAAGCTGAACGTATTATAGTACTTTTAGAGAGTTGATTTAGATTTTTACTACTTTTGGTTTAAAAAATATTCTAAAGAGTTAACGATACCAAACAGTTTTTTTTTGCCTTTTCTTTATCAATATTTGCTTAAGAACTAACGATACAATAGATCTTTTCGGGGCTTTTTGATATAACACAGACTGAACAAAAAAAAATTGGAAAGACTATAAACACAATAAAAAATTTTGCAGAAAAGAATAAAATTCGAACTGGATCTCCGGAAGCTAGTTTGTATATTAGAAGTCAAATCCCTAGACATAAACAAGCCGCCTCCTGAAAAAATTAAGAGATTCTTCGGAAAAAAAACCCTCTTCTCCATCACTACTTTAAAGCAATCATGCAGCTGCAGCTATCAAGTTAAAAACTCTTGGGTGAATATAATGATATGAAAGAAAACCTTACATAAAATCAAAAACAGGAAGTTAAACGGTAAAACTGGGATTCCTACATGAAAATATTTCGAGTTATATACCCTTTCTTTTTGAGACCGTCCGCCAATGAATGGGGGGGGGGAAGTTTATATATTAAATTTTTTCGAATAAATTTTACGTATCTTATTTTTTATCTTTTATTTGAAAGTGTAGGACCCATGAAATGGGTTTCCAAAGAGGTACCTTATATTACCAACAACAGGTTAAAGGGGGAGAAGGGGTATGGTTCAGGTCTGGGTCGAAGCAATGATGGTCTCGGTCCAGTATGCAAGAAGAGGGCGATGTCTGGTGGCCGATTTCAAATTTAAAAAATAAAACTAAGTTTTGAATCATGGGAGGATATCTGACTTAATTTCGGCCAGACCTTAATTTCGGCCACCAATTTAGGGTGTTAGAAAATTGGCTTATTTTTAAAACACAAAAGAATTAGCATAAAAGTTGAACGTTGGATTAATGTTGAATAAAGTGTTTTTAAAAAAGTTTTTATTTTTGTTTTTCTACAATATTAACATTTCTTATAAAAAAGTGAATTTTTCGTGATTTTCTTAATTTTTGCTTTGTTTTTAAACTGCATCAAATTTATAACGAAGCACAATATAACCTTAAAATATTTTCTATTTAAGGCTCAAAGTTGTTAATTTTCATGTTTTGATATTTTCTTCAAAATCACTTTGCAATGCGTTTAACTAACTGCACATTTTAAGATTCCGTTAATTTCGGCCACCTTAAAATTTAGGTAAGAGAGTCTGCCGTTTTCTGCTGTTTTTAAATATCATCGTACTACCGTATTTATAAAGATTTTTTGCTCGTTTGACTTTTTTTGACGTTTTTTAAGCCAAAATAAAAATTGAACAAAAAATACAAGTTATTAAAACTTGTTTTTTAAGGTTTTAACATAACTATTTAAAGTCTTGCTAATAATTATTAAAGTTTGCAAACAAAAAAAAATTAAGTTATATGTACCAAGGTACATATAACTTAATTTTTTTTTGTTTGCAAACTTTAATAATTATTAGCAAGACTTTAAATAGTTATGTTAAAACCTTAAAAAACAAGTTTTAATAACTTGTATTTTTTGTTCAATTTTTATTTTGGCTTAAAAAACGTCAAAAAAAGTCAAACGAGCAAAAAATCTTTATAAATACGGTAGTACGATGATATTTAAAAACAGCAAAAAACGGCAGGTTCTCTTACCTAAATTTTAAGTTGGCCGAAATTAACGGAATCCTAAAATGCGCAGTTAGTTAAACGCATTGCAAAGTTATTTTGAAGAAAATATCAAAACATGAAAATTAACAACTTTGAGCCTTAAATAGAAAATATTTTAAAGTTATATATTGCTTCGTTCTAAATTTGATGCAGTTTAAAAACAAAGCAAAAATTAAGAAAATCGCAAAAAATTCACTTTTTTATAAAAATGTTAATATTGTAGAAAAACAAAAATAAAAACTTTCCTAAAAACACTTTATTCAACATTAATCCAACATTCAACTTTTATGCTAATTCTTTTGTGTTTTAAAAATAAGCCAATTTTCTAACACCCTAAATTGGTGGCCGAAATTAAGGTCTGGCCGAAATTAAGTCAGATATCCTCCATGATTCAAAACAGTTTTCTTTTAAATTTGAAATCGGCCACCAGACATCGGCCTCTTTTGCATACTGGACCAAAACCATCATTGCTTCAGACCTGAACCATACCCCTTCTCCCTTTCACCTGTTGTTAGTAATATAAGGTACTCTTGGAAACCCAATAAATAGGTACACTTTCAAATAAAAGATAAAAAATAAGATACGTAAAATTTATTCAAAAAGAGTTGATTGTGAACTTCCCCCATTCATTGGCGGACAGTCTATCAGAAAGGGTATATAACTCAAATACATGTAGGAATCCCAGTTTTACCGTTTAACTTCCTGTTTTGATTTTATGTAAGGTTTTCTTTCATATCATTATATTCACCCAAGAGTTTTAACTTGATAGCTGGAGCTGCATAATTCTTAAAGTAGTGATGGAGAAGAGGTTTTTTTTTCCGAAGAATCTCTTAATTTTTCAGGAGGCGGCTTGTTTATGTCTAGGGATTTGACTTCTAATCTGCGAACTAGCTTCCGGAGATCAGTTCGAATTTTATTCTTTCTGCAAAATTTTTTATTGTGTTTATAGTGTTTAATTTTTTTTTGTTCAGTCTGTGTTATATCAAAAAGCCCCGAATAAATCTATTATATCGTTAGTTCTTAAGCAAATATTGATAAAAAAGGCAAAAAAAAACTGTTTGGTATCGTTAACTCTTTAAATATTTTTAAACCAAAAGTAGTAAAAATCTAAATCAACTGTCTAAAAGTACTATAATACGTTCAGCTTAAAACTTTATGGGATATAATCGACTATTTAAAAGTTTGAGATCTTAACTTAAAATACGCAAAGTGCTAGCGCGCAATTAAAATAGGTACCGTACCTACGTATTAACAAAATATTCTTATTTAAATCCTTATAATTCGTGTTCGATTTCAAAATCAGCATCAGGGGCCGGTCCACTAAACGCATGCTGTGCTGACTAGGTGCTATGTTAGCACGTTGTTTAAAACTCTTGATAATGTTTTAATTTCTGGGTTTTTTTTTTCTCGAGAAATCTTATAAAACCCTTTTTCTGCATGGCATAAATTGATATTGTATTAATTTTGTATATATTTGTTATAAATATAAGCTAATAAGGTAATAATCCGTAGTTAAGGGTTAGAAAAAGTCATAACTAGGGGTTAAGGCTTTATTAGCTTTTATTTAAAACAAATATGCATAAAACTGTGTAAATATTAATTTATCCTATTTTTAAAAAATTCCATAAAATATCTTAAGAAAAAAACACCCCAATATTAAAATATTATCAAGAGTTTTAAACAACGTGCTAACTTGGCACCTAGTCAACACGCGTTTAGTGAGCCCCAGAATGCCATTTAAATTCTTCTAGAGATTATTTTACAAACTTACTTAAACTTAATCTTTGTTACATGCATAAATGAAACAAGGGGGGTTAGGGTGGGGTCCACTCCCCCTAGCCTGGAAAGTTTGGGCCCCCCCCCCTAGAAAAAAATCCAGGGGGGCCCTCCCCTTCCTCCAAATTTTCGAATTTTTTACCCCTCCTGACCCCCCTCTAGATTTTGAAATCTGACCCCCCTCCCCAGTGGCGTGCATACATGGGCACGGGGGGGGGGTTGCGGGGGGTTAACCCATACATGGGCAAGTTGGTCCGGAGTGGGAGTGGGGGGGGTCTAGACGCCAAATTAGGGGGTGGTTAAAATCCGAGAAACGCAAAATACCCATATCGTATTTTTTTTATGGAGTACACTTTACCATATCTTTTTTTCAGATTTTGAAGGAAAAATAGGTTAAAAACACTAATTTTAGGTCAAAAAGCCCGTGCTCAGGATTTTATTTCTTTAAAAAACTTTTTTTTTCCCCAAAAATCAAAATTTTGGGGGGAGAGAAGAGAATTCATATACATTTCTTTTTTTTTCTTTTTATTGGGGGGGGGGGGGTCTTTTCTCCCCCCCCCACTTCTTGGGGGGGTAGGCCCCACCCATTTTCAGAATTTGGGGGGGGGGTTAACACCCCCCCCCCCCCCCCCCCCATCCCGGGTAAACCCCCCCCCCCCCCCGACTGCGGAGAGGGGTAACCCCCCCACTCAGAAGTGGGGGTTGGGGGGGAGAAAAGAGTTAACCCCCCCCCAGATTTTGGAAAAATGAGAGAAAAAAAATGTCTTTAAAATGACTACTTCTAACTCCTCAAAAAGAAGGTAATGCCTGCCTTTATTTTAAGTGAATTTTAAAAGCTCAAAAATGCTATCAAGGGGGCTTTTTGACCTAAAACGCTTTTCCCTCTTTCCTCTAGAAAAAGAAACGATATGGCATTCTTTTTCTCTCTGATTTTTACCCCCCCCCCTAACTTGGGGTTTTCCCCCCCCACCACTGCCCCCCCACCACACCCCCATGTATGGTCGCACGTGCCCAGGATTTTATTTCGGGGGGGGGCGGTCTAGGGGGGTGAATACTAACCCTGAAGGGGAAGTCTGGGGGGCGGTAGCCCCCCAGATATGGGGGGCGAGAGCCCCCCAGCGCAGTGGCGTGCCCAGGGGGAGGGGCGGCCGCCCCCCCCCCGAAATCCGGCGAAGCCGGATTTTTTCGGAAGGGGGGACTCTTACGTTTTTTGAATTTTGGGAGAGAAATTTTTTTTTGTTAAATATTAATAGAGAAACTTTCCTGATGCCTTCCAAAAGCATATTAATAGTCAAAAAACCAAATTTTCCCCGCTTCGCGGGTAGTTTAAATTGACAATTTATTTCAGTTTTTTAATTTCAAATTTGAATTTGCCGCTCAATAGTTAAGGCATACATGTTAAATAAAACTACTATAAACATTATTAACCTTTTATTAACGTTTTAAACACATGTTTTAAATGGATAGGAATAAAAAAACCCTTAAATTTTGTTTTAATTATCATCTGGAATTAAAATTTCTAGTGTATTTTAGCGCCTTAAATTAAAAATTTTCTCCCTCGGGGGGCATTCTGCCCCCCGGACCCCCTGACAAGGAGCTCTGCCCCTTGACCCCGCTGGGGGGCTCTCGCCCCCCCAGACCCCCCATTTTTGGGGGGCTGCCGCCCCCCAGACCCCCCTCAGGGCTAATATGTACCCCCCATGCCGCCCCCCAAAATGAAATCCTGGGCACCCCACTGCCCCAGCGAGGTCAAGGGGCAGATCCCCTTGTCAGGGGGGTCCTCCTCGTTTTGAAAAGAATGCACTCTGAGCCCATCAGGTCCAAACAAAACCTTGATAAATATACATAACACTCTGTAGTTGTCAAATATGTAAACAGTCTGGAAATGCCCCCCTCCCGGGTTGATTAGTGGATATGCTCGTGCCCGTTTTATTGCCCTCCTCACCATAGGTGGGCAACCTCTCGGAATTTTTTTTTTTTGGGGGAGGGGGCAGTGGCGTGCCCAGGATTTAATTTCGGGGGGGGCGGTTTGGGGGGGGGGGTTAAACCTAACCCTGAAAGGGGGTCTGGGGGGCGGGAGCCTCCCAGATATGGGGGGTCTCGGGGGCGAGAGCCCCCCCCCCAGCGGGGTCAAGGGGCAGAGCCCCTTGTCAGGGGGGCAGAATGCCCCCCGGGGGAGAAAATTTTGAATTTAAGGCGCTAAAATACAATAGAAATTTTAATTCCAGTTGATACTTATTACAAATTTTAAGGTTTTTTTATACCTATACATTTAAAACTTGTGTTTAAACGTTAATAAAAGGATAATAGAGGTTATAGTAGTTTTATTAAACATGTATGTCTTAACTACTGAACGGGATAATCGATTTGAAATCGAAAAACTAAGATAAATTGTCAATGTAAACTACCCGCAACCAGAGGTGAGCATGGTCGGGGAAGCTAGGGGGGGTGGTTATCCGGGGTAAATCGAATTTTGAATTCTAGGAGAGGGGTCCCAGGGGGGTCCGGACCCCCCCCCTCACCAGCTTTCAGAGAGGGGGTCGACCCGGGGTGCGAAATTTTAAAATCTATAGGGGGGTCAAGTGGGGTCCGGTGTCCAAAGCAAAACAGTTTTAAACCATAATAACTTTAATAATTGTTGTTTTTTATAGGATAATACTACATTTTATTGAATAAAAAGCCATATTCATGTATAAAAAGGGTGTAAAAGCATGAATATGTGATGAAAATTCACGTTTTTGGAAGAAAATTTAGTATAAAAAAGGTACCTAAAATTTTCCCGAGGGGGGAGGGGGGGGGGGTCAGATTTCAAAATCTAGAGGGGGGTCAGGGGTAAAAAATTCGGAAATTTGGGGGGAGGGGGCCCCCCCCTAGATTTTCGTTTCGTCTAGGGGGGGGGCCCCAAAATTTCGAGGCCAGGGAAGGGGGGTGGACCCCACCCTGCCCCCCCCCCCCCTTTCTCACCTATGCCCGCAACGAAAATTTCGGTTTTTTGACTATTAATATGCTTTTGGAAGGCATCAGTAATTTTACTGTTTTAATATTAAATAAAAAAATTTTCTCTATTAAAATTTAAAAAAACGTAAAGATCCCCCTTACAAAAAAATCCGGCTTCGCCGGATTTCGGGGGGGGGGAGTGCGGCCGCCCCGCCCCAGGGCCCACCACGGCCCCGCCCCACTCGAGGATATTTTAATAAATTTTTTTTTATACTAAATTGTCTTCGAAAAACGTGAATTTTTTACACAAATTTATGTTTTTACACCCTTTTTATACCTGAATATCGCTTTTTATTCCATAAAAAGTAGTATTATCTTATAAAAAACTATTATTAAACCTGGATGCACCCCCTAGAAAGCTGAGGGGGGTTCGCGTTCGACCCCCCCCCCCCTAGGACCCCCTCCTAGATTTTGAAATGTCATTTACCCGGGTTAAACACCCCCCCTCTGGCTTTTTGACCGTGTTCATCTATGGTTACATGTCAGAGATAAACATACATGCCCACACACAAACGGATCTGACCTAACCAACATATTATTATTTAAAGACCTAACCAACATATTATTATTTAAAAATAGGTTGCAAGAATTATAATTCCCAAACCCCGGATGTCTCAAAATATGATTAACTTGTATTCCTTTGTTTATTGTACAAACAATAATAATTTCTAGCGATTGTTCAAAATTTGAAGCCGCTGGCTGATAAGGGCGCATAACAATGCTGAGATAAGGAAAAAAGGGTTATAGAGCGCCGGTACCTGTAGGCTGTAGAAGGGGTATATAAGTAAAAGTGGAGTGGCTGTAGGATCTGTTGTCTTTTCCTCTCCCCATTAAGGGATTGTGGCCGTATCGAAAGCGGCTGTGCCTGCCTGGCCGGGCTCCTCCGGACTGCGTGTTTAAGGGAATTTATTCGATACTTGGTAGTGTTTTGATTAGTAGCTCCCTTCGCCTAGCCCAGCTCTCCCCACGTCCGACTTACTTTCCAGCCGATCCGGAAATGACTGTTGGAAACGTTTTACCGCTTCATCCCGCTCCGAACGGCCGCCCCTTTTTCATCGCTTGTAATTTGGTGATAATTTAGTTACAAAAAAAATTATGATGGTTTATAAAGTGAAAAGACTGGCGAAGGTGGAGAGAGAGGGCCGCCTTACGACGGTTAAAAAAGTTTATGATAGTATCATTGAGACAATTTGAATATGTATATATATACCTGGATATGGAAATTAAAAAAATTTTGCTGGTTTTTTCGGTAATAAATTGCAAAACTTTTTCTGTGATTTTCTTATGAAGGAACCCTTTTTATAATAGTGGTAGTTTTTTAAAGGTCTTTTAGTTACTCTAACCCTTAAGCTTTTTTTTCAGCCGATTAGTGTGTAAGCTAGTAAAATAGGTTTGTTATAACTGATTATGTCATAGACGTCGCATTCATAGGCAAGTCCGTAGCCAGGGGGGGGGATTGGGGGATTAATCCCCCCCTCAAATTCTGGGAAGGCAAAAAATTTCGTAAGGGTCCCCCCTTTGGTTTTTTTAAAAATTTAAAAAAAAATTTTTTTTTCCAAATCACTCTGTAATGTATTAAAGCTATCTAAAATGCATTATTTAAAGTGATTTAGGTTCATAAAAGCTCTTATTAATAAAAAAGGAATTATTTATAATTCAAAACATTAGTGCAGTGAGTTTAAAAATATTGTGTTTTTGTTTTGTGTGAAAATATTTGCATAAAAGCGGCAGTATCAAAGAGCAGGAAGTCACGATTCAACCACTTTTTTGGTATAAAAAAGCGGTTTTCTTAGGATTTTTTATTGTAAATGCTTTGGTTACTCACTTTAAAACCGTCTTCTTCAATTATTCTGTTAAAATGACAGAGCCACAAAGGCACTTAATGGACATATCCAATTTCGCTGGCAGGAACCTCAATGAAAATGAAAGAAAAAAACTTACTTAACAACTGTTGGAGCCCCAGCGACAATTTGGACAATTTTGGATATTAATAACTGAAGCATTTACTATAAAAACTTAAATTAAATAAAGATTTTTTATTTTTAGAAAACGTTTGTTCTTTTTTATTAAAATAGTAATAAAATACCTAAAAACTATTTTATTTTTTGTATTTTTTTCATTTAAAAAAACAACTGAAAATAAATAAAGATTCAGTACTTAAATTTAGGTTTCCTGATGCCTTTTAAAAGCTTAAAATTAAAAAATTTTCCACCCCCGGGGGGCATTCTGCGCCCCCCTGACAAGGGGCACTGCCCCTTGACCCCGCCTGGGGGGCTCCCGCCCCCCAGGCCCCCATGGTGGGCCCCAATAACCCACCTTCCAAAAAAGCCCCCCCGCAATTCAAATCCTGGCTACGGCCCTGATAGGTGAGTAAGGGGGGGGGGGGGAGCGGGCAGGGTGGGGTTCACACTTTTACTCCTTGAAATTTTGGCCCCCAAGACGAAAATCTTGGGGGGCCTCTCCCCCGAAATTCCGAAATTTTTACCCCTGACCCCCCTCTAGAATTTGAAATCTGACCTCCCCCCCCTTTCCTCCCCCCTCAAGAAAATTTTAGGTACTTTTTTATACTAATTTTTTTCTAAAAACCTAAATTTTTAACATAAATTCCTGTTTTTACACGTTTTTTATACCAAAATATCGCTTTTTATTCAATAAAATGTAAGATTATCCTGTAAAAAAAACAATTATTCAATTTATTATGGTTTAAAACTATTTTGCTCCGAACGCCAGACCCCAGCTGACCCCCATGTAAATTTCAAAACTTTGCACCCCCGGTCGACCCCCCTAAAATGCTAGAAGGATTCGGTTCGGATCCAACCCCCCTGAGACCCCCCTCCTAAAATTCAAACTGCGATTTACCCGGGGTAACAACCCCCTCCCCTAGCTCGCGGTACCGTGCTAACCTATGGTCGCATTTATTTGAGTTTTATTACTGGTTTGGAAAATATTTTAGATCAAGGTGCACTTTTTTTGCCTCACCATTAGTTCACCGGGATGACCTCACTCACCAATAGATGTACGTAAGCAGCTTCTTGGTATTTGGTCTTGGTGGGATATCGTATCCCACCCACGACCCACCCAAAAAATCGGGGGTAGGAAAAAGTACCTCAAAAATATTTGGGATTTTGTGGAGGATCATATTCCATCTTCTCAAATCTAGGAGGTACACCAAAAATAAAAGTTATCCCTAAAAACCCTATTTTTAGCGTTTTTATTATTGTGACCAAATTTTAAAGAGGAGTTGGTATCCAAGATACATAACATACTCCCAAATCTTAGGGGGGAAGGTGTCAGCAGTTTTGAGATTTTTAGAGTTTTATATCATACATAAACAAGTTGGTTTGGGGGAATAAACCTGGATTAAAGAAGGGGGGAGGGTTAAAATCCTAAAAACACATTTTATCCATGACGTTTTTGTTTTGTAGTCCATTTTATATACTCATATCGTTTTTTTTGATTTTGAAAGAAAAATAAATAAAAAAAACACGCAAATTTTTGGTCCAAAACCCTTTTTATAGTATTTTAAAGTTTTTTATTTCTTATAATACTCATTTTGACTTTAGAACTTATAAAAAAAACCCTCAAAACTCAAAACTTTTGACATATTTATACGTAAGGTATAACCAAAGGTGGATAATCTAATAAAGGTATGTCATAGCGCTCTGTAGCAGCGTGCATCATAAAATCCAATTCGGGCCGCACGTCCGGCCAGAAGCCGCACGTCCGGCCAGTAGCCGTATGTCCGGCCAGAAGCCGCACTTCCGGCCAGAATTTTATTTTATGATGCACGCTGCTACAGACCGCTGTGACATACCTTTATTAGATTATCCACCTTTGGTATAACTTTCTAGCTCTGAGCTCACCACACGTAGAAAAAAACCGTTTCCAAAAAAGCCCGATATTGCCCGGGATAGGTTTGGTACTTTTATCTAACTAACTTATAATGGTTTTGTTAACTAACCTAAAGAAAACCGACTTCGGAAGTAAAAACGAAAAATTAGCGAAACATCTTTGAAAAAAAATTTGCGAAAAAACACAAAAACTACCCTATAAATAAATATCATCTTCATTAAAACCTAACGTTTTAAATACCTATTGCTTTTTTTTAAAACAATACTTACAAAAGCTTGTTTTATACTTATAGCATACTACTAAAGCCTTTTTTCTTGATATAATAATACAAAAAATTTAGTTTTTTTAAACCAGCGTTGTATCGGCTATTGTGATGGCGTCATCAACGAACATTACTTATTTATAATTATAAATAATAAGCAAAATATATAACTACTCAATAATATTAGCATGGGGCTGGCTTTAAGTTCTCGGTTCCAACGACCCAATTTGGAGCACAGCAGTGAACACCATACAAACGGGTGTAACAAGTTAATGATGGGCGGATGTTATGATAACTCAAGTTTCACTTGTTAATGGGCCGGTAACACGAAAAAAAAATTAAGAAAGTACACAAAAGAAAAAACAGGTAAACAAGCTCTTTCGTAATAACTTTAAAATTTCAAAATATTTGAAAAAATATTATGCCTGATGCTTTTATATATGCTTGCTTGATAAATTTTTAGAGTGTATTTCGGTTTTTCGGACGTAGCATAATAAAAACTCACTCACTCGATTTCAGTCTAATTTCTGGAGTTCGATTCTGGATTTATATTCTGTATCTGGGGATCAAAAATTAATTGTGGTTCCTCAGTAGTCTTAACAAACTTCAAGTAAAACAAGCATCGTGTGAACATTTTCTAAACTAGTGATAAATAGTTGAGCTGACTTAATTTGCTAAAAAAGAGTAAACTAAGTACGTTTCTGTGTTTTTTGTTGCATTAACAAGTCAAAATAACTTGTACTAAGAGGTACCAGAATGAAAACAAAAACTTCAACATATTTGTGTTTTAACAATACAAAATGCTACTCTTATTCTAACTTCTAAATTAACGCATTTTTTGACGCTCTAGTCATAGCGCTTGATGCGAAAATTTTACTATTCAAATATCAGTAAGTATTGTAACTTGGAAAATATTACAGAATTTAATATATTGAGCTTGTCTAGCATTATATAACTATTAGTTTATAATGATTAAATTGTGCGGTAATTAACGTTTTTGAAACAAAATAAGAATGTAAGCAATTTTTTTTAATTAATCTTTTCACAAAATATACATAAAATCAAACGGTTTAGCCCTTAAAAATTGGCATTGCAGGTTCCAAATTAAGTAATCTAATAAATAAATTATCAAAATAATACTTTTTAAATTCCTTTGGTCATTAATCCGTTTAGCTAAAAATTTTGAATGTTTTCCGTCAAGTAGTCGATTCAATATGGCAATTATCGCCGCGGTCAGCTAGGTTTTATTTGCCTATAATGTTGGGATTTCACAAAAATTTTGCGTTCTTAATGATAAACTCCAGTTATTTGTGGTACTATAATGTGTTCGAAATAGTCAAACTAAACTGGACGTCTACTAAACTTTTTGTGATGATAAGGTTTTGCATAATATTATATTTATAAAAAGAGGAATAAAAGGTGAAAAAAGTTTAAAAACCAACAATTTTTAAAACGTTTATGAAAGGCCAAAATATGTGTGATATGGACCTAACAAGCATAAAAAATATGGCTCGGCTGTCGTGACAAGAACGAAATGCCTTTCAGAATAGATACATTTCATTTTAGTATTTAGAGCCTTTTATACCACCAAATTACCTCGACGTAACAGACAAAAGTTGTGCAGTTGCTACTGGATTTACCTCTTCCGATACACCTAAGTAATGGTAAATATGCAGATTTTATAAAATTTTTTTATGTAATGATAGTTTTTTTAAACAAATTGAAAAATGCTGCCGTATGTTTGCCCACTGTGGGGGTAAATATTCTGCTTCTTATAAATATTTGTTTGTTGTGCAATTATGAGAATTAATATTTATTTCATAACACATTTCAAATAAAACTTCAAATTTTTGATCATAAGCCGCTACAAAAATTTAAAAAAATTATTCTACACATAACATAAGTTTAAAAATTTATTGTGGTAGTGACGTTATAACGCAATAAATTGACAAAAATTGTGTTAATTTAGAAGTTAGAATAAGAGTAGCATTTTGTATTGTTAAAAAACAAATAATTGAAGTTTTTGTTTTCATTCTGGTACCTCTTAGTACAAGTTATTTTGACTTGTTAATGCAACAAAAAACACAATAACGTACTTAGTTCACTCTTTTTTAGCAAAGTAAGTTAGCTAAACTATTTATCACTAGTTTAGAAAATGTTCACACGATGCTTGTTTTAATTGAAGTTTCGTTAAGAATAATTAGGAACCACAATTAATTTTTGATCCTCAGATACATAACATATAAATCCAGAATCCAACTCCAATACCTAGAACTTGAAAATCAAAAGTGAACTGTTCTCTTTTATCATGTTACGTCCCGAAAAACCCGAAATACACTCTAAAAATTTATCAAGCAAGCATATATAAACATAGGGCATAAATATTTTTTTCAAATATTTGAAATTTTAAAGTTATTACGAAAGAGCTTGTTTATCATGTGTTTTTTTCTTTGTGTACTTTCTTAATTTTTTTTTCGTGTTACCCGCCCATTTAGTGAAACTTGAGTTCATCATAACATCCGCCCGGTTAACTTGTTAGACCCGTTTGTATGGTGTTAGCTGCTGTGCCAGCAAACAAATTGGTTCGTTGAAACCGATAAATCTTAAAGCCATACATGGGCATGTTGTCCCGGAGTGGGGGGGGGGGGGGGGGGGGTTAACCCCCAACTAAAGGAGGGGGGTTAAAATCCGAGAAACGCAAAATACCCATATCGTTTTTTTTTCTGGAGTGCATTTTACCCATATCGTTTTTCGATTTTGAAGGAAAAATAGGTAAAAAACGCTAATTTTAGGTCAAAAAGCCCTTTTAATTGCATTTTTGAGCTTTTTAATGCTGAAAAACATTCATTTTTACCACAAAACTTAAGTTTGTCGGCAGATAGACCTCATTTTAACGACTTTTTTTTCTTCATTTTACCAATTTGGGGGGGGGGTTAACTTTTTCCCCCCCCCCACTTCTGAGTGGGGGGGTTAAACCCCCCTTCTCAGAATTTGGGGGGGGGGGAAGGTTAACCCCCCCAACCCCCCCCCCGTGCCCATGTATGCTTAAAGCCTTGCAATTTTAGTATGAAGTTTAACATCTTCCCTTATGCTAAGCAACCCTAAGCTAAGATCCTAAAAACCTAAAACACAACAAATCTTAAAATTCAAAGTTTAGGTAAAAAACTGACTGAATATAAGTAGTTTAATGCCTACAACGACCTCGTATTTTTGTCATTTGTGTTGTCCACCTTTGTTTTTAGTTATTTCTGCAAAAGTTTAAATTGTACGAGCAGTAATCGAAGTACAGTTTACTTTAAGTCGCTAAAACTTTTTTCATGCGAGTTATCAGATTGTAAACATGAGAGGGTTTTAATCTGATAGAAAATAAAAATAGTTTAGAATTAATTACATCGGTGTCCACTCTTAGTTTTAATGATTTTTGTCTGCATACTATTTTTAGGATTTTCACTTTTCCTTCCGAAGGAATGAATTCCACCCACCCATGATTTGATTTGAGGTTCTTGCCTTTTTTGTCCCCACTGCTCGTTCAAACTGCTAACAAAATTGTTTTTAAACACAATTTTTAAAACTTTTTAAAGCCTTCAGCAATACACAGGAACTTTTCAAGCTAATATTTTTTATCGCTAAACTTCTTATGATTTATACCGATTTATAGTAGAAATTCCACCTCTGGTCAGGTAGAATTCTACTTTTACCGAATGTTTGATTTTTACCGCAACAGATATAATTGGTCTGAAATCATATTATTGAAAAACAAACAACCACATTGTACATACCTGATTTTGTTGTTCGTACAAATGCAATTCAATAATTTATTTTAAAATTCAAAGGTTTTAAATATAGTAAGAGGTTATTTGAGCGTTTGAGCGTAAGTTTCAAAAGACTAATTTGATGTAATATCATGAATCAAATAATCATGTACGATTACTTTATAAAACGAAACTTGTTTCATTTTGGAAGAAAATTTAAGTAAATTAAAATTGTGGAGATACCATGGCTTAGCACATCAGCCTTGCCTTACAAAAAAGGCAAAACCTACTAAATATTTTGACTGGTACGCCTTTAAAATTTAGGTCACGAGTTATCGACCAATATCACTGCTTGGGAAAACAAAACTATCATAGATGAGCACAGAGGAGGTAGATATCCACCTCTTCCCATTAGGTTCCAAGAATTTCCCTTTCGAAAATTCTAAGGGGCTATGTTTACCCCACCAACCAAAAGTTGTTTCCAGATGAAAATTTTGGGTACGGAATTTTAATTCTAAATTTTTCTTGAGGAATACAATATTGTGGAAAAAAAAAACAGTATTTTGTTCATGCCTTTTTTTAAACAAAAAATTAAGAACAATAATGACTTCGAGATACGCAGATATTTTAACATGTTTGGATTTCTAAATTTCGGTGATTTTATCAGGGGAAACTAAAAAACAAACACGCACGAAAAAACGATTCATTCAAGACGACACCTTCGCAATGATTCGCATTACAAAAACCCAACTAAATTCCACGGAACAAACAGCAAAGCAGCGCAGAATAGTACAGATTGTGCGCGCAAATTTCAGGTGAACAATACAGTTGTTAAAAATACGTGTGCGAACATCCAGTGATCCTTATATTTAGTACAACCTTGTTTAAAAAAACTCAAAAAAACTGGTGCAGCACGAGCCAGACAAAAAAGGCGAGAAAACTACTGAATGTCAATCATGGGTGGGTGGATTTCATTCCTTCGAAGGAAAAGTAGAAATCCTTGAGAAATACGTATGCGGACGAAAGAAAAGTTTAAAACTAAGAGTGGACACCGATGTAAGTAATTCTAAACTATTTTTATTTTCTATCAGATTAAAACCCTCTCATGTTTACAATCTGATAACTCGCATGAAAAAAGTTTTAGCGACTTAAAGTAAACTGTACTTCGATTACTGGGCGCTGTTTCATAAAAGTTCCCAACATGCTGTTTTTTTGTTGAAGTCCATTTCTTTTTTGTAGAAAGCTACAAAGAAATGAAAATGCAATAGACTTTTGGAAAAACTTATAAAAAACCAAAAATTTGCATAAATATTAATTGCAAAATCCCTATGCTTTATCATAGGATTTCATTTCTTTGTAAATATTTACAAAGAATCAAATGTTAGTAACATTTATGAAACAGCGCACTGCTCGTACAATTTAAACTTTTGCAGAAATAACTAAAAACAAAGGTGGACAACACAAATGACAAAAATACGAGGTCGTTGTAGGCATTAAACTACTTATAGTCAGTCAGTTTTTTACCTAAACTTTGAATTTTAAGATTTGTTATGTTTTAGGTTTTTAGGATCTTAGCTTAGGGTTGCTTAGCATAAGGGAAGATGTTAAACTTCATACTAAAATTGCAAGGCTTTAAGCATACATGGGCCCGGGGGGGTGGGGGGTTAACCTCCCACCTAAATTCTGAGAAGGGGGGTTTAACCCCCCCCCCACTCAGAAGTGGGGGGGAAGAAAAAGTTAACCCCCCCCCCAATTTTGGAAAAATGAAGAAAAAAAATGTCTTTAAAATGACTTCTAACTGCCTCCAAACTTAAGTTTTGAGGTTAAAATAAAATGTTCTAAGCAGAAAAAAGCTCAAAAATGCAATAAAAAAGGCTTTTTGACCTAAAATTAGCGTTTTTTACCTATTTTTCCTTCAAATTGAAAAACGATATGGAAAAAATGCATCTCTCAGAACAAAAAAACGTTTTGGGTATTTTGCGTTTCTCGGATTTTAACCCCCCCTCCTTAATTTGGGGTTTAACCCCCCCCCCCCCCACTCCGGACCAACATGCCCATGTATGGCTTTAAGATTTCTCGGTTCCAACGACCCAATTTGTTTACTAGCACAGCAGCTAACACCATACAAACGGGTGTAACAAGTTAATGATGGGCGGATGTTATGATGAACTCAAGTTTCACTGTCAATGGGCGGGTAACACGAAAAAAAAATTAAGAAAGTACACAAAGAAAAAAACACATGGTAAACAAGCTCTTTCGTAATAACTTTAAAATTTCAAATATTTGAAAAAAATATTATGCCCTATGCTTTATATGCTTGCTTGATAAATTTTTAGAGTGTATTTCGGTTTTTCGGGCGTAGCATAATAAAAACTCACTCACTCGATTTCAGTCTAATTTCTGGAGTTCGATTCTGGATTTATATTCTGTATCTGGGGATCAAAAATTAATTGTGGTTCCTGAGTAGTCTTAACAAACTTCAAGTAAAACAAGCATCGTGTGAACATTTTCTAAACTAGTGATAAATAGTTGAGCTGACTTAATTTGCTAAAAAAGAGTAAACTAAGTACGTTTCTGTGTTTTTTGTTGCATTAACAAGTCAAAATAACTTGTACTAAGAGGTACCAGAATGAAAACAAAAACTTCAACATATTTGTGTTTTAACAATACAAAATGCTACTCTTATTCTAACTTCTAAATTAACGCATTTTTTGTCAATTTTTTGCATTATAACGTCACTACCACAATAAATTTTTAAACTTATGTTATGTGTAGAATAATTTTTTTAGAATTTTGTAGCGGCTTTTGATCAAAAATTTGAAGTTTTATTTGAAATATTGTTATCAAATAGAATATTAATTCTCATAGTAGCAAACAAACAAATATTTATAAGAAGCAGAATATTTACCCCCACAGTGGGCAAACATACGGCAGCATTAATTGTAATTGTTTAAAAAAACTATCATTACATAGAAAATTTTTATAAAATCTGCATATTTACCATTACTTAGGTGTATCGGAAGAGCTAAAATCCAGTGGCGACATGCACCGAGACTTTTGTCTGTTACGTCGAAGTTATTTGGTGGTATAAAAGGCTCTAAAATACTAAAATGAAATGCATCTAATCTGAGAGGCATTTCGTTCTTGTCACGACAGCCGAGCCATATTTTTTATGCTTGTTAGGTCCATATCACACATATTTTGGCCTTTCATAAACGTTTTAAAAATTGTTGGTTTTTAAACTTTTTTCACCTTTTATTCCTCTTTTTTTATAAATATAATATTATGCAAAACCTTATCATCACAAAAAGTTTAGTCAACGTCCAGTTTAGTTTGACTATTTTGAACACATTATAGTACCACAAATAACTGGAGTTTATAATTAAGAACGCAAAATTTTTGTGAAATCCCAACATTATAGGCAAATAAAACCTAGCTGACCGCGGCGATAATTGCAGTATTGAATCGACTATTTAACAACAAAAACATTCAAAATTTTTCACTAAAACGGATTAATAACAAAGATTAAAAAGTGTATTTTAATAATTATTTATCAGATTACTTAATTTGGAACCTAAATGCAATTTTTTTAAGGGCTAAAGTTGGTTAATTTATGTATATTTTGTGAAAAGGTGGAATTAAAAAAAATTCTGCGTTCTTATTTGTTTTTTTAAGAAAAACGTAATTACCGCACAATTTTAATTGGTCTCAAACTAATAGTTATATAAATCTAGACAAGCTCAATTATTAAATTATATTAATATTAAGTTCACAATACTTACTGATATTTGAATAGTAAAATTTTCGCATAAGAAGCGCTATGACTAAGCGTCAAAAAATCGTTGGACCCATAATTGGCTTTTACGCTTAGCTGAGCAGCGTGCTGCGTCCTATACGAAATCAGTTGCTACAGAATAAGTCGCAAACAATTTTATTTCATGGCTATGCGGCGTATTCTTCTACGACAGCCGCGCTTTTACCATATTACTCCAAGACCGTGGTAAATAAGGAAAAAGATCCTTGTTTACCGACGCTAAGAAGCATTGGTCATGTCTTAATAAGACTCGAAACGAATATGAAATTCGACTAATCTCCATAAATGCTCACTTGATACTGGACCTTTTAAGCTCAGAGGTCCAATATCCAAGCTTTTAAAACGTCTTATTTACATCAAGAATTATGGTGCAGTAAATCAAAGACTAACGACCTAGGGAGTACGGAAAATTGGCTTCTAGCAATTGGATATGCATGAGGAAATATAAAAGCTTGTAACATTAGTACTGTTTACCGTCGATAGTTTTGGTAGTGATTTTCGAATGGAATTATTTTGATTTGATTTTAGAATTGTTCATCAAGAAATGATAAGCAAATAAAAAATCTGTAGTTTTATTAATCACTAGCTTTAATCGAAACCAATCTTGAGGACTAAAACTTAGACTTTAACTTAGCTTATTGCTGTAGAAGTACTAATTGATATAATTTCAGACAGCTTTTTGAACTATTTATTTACGCTAAACGGAAAATAATGTAATAAACTGTATACATCAAATGCTATAAATAAACATATACCGCTTTTTATAAGTAAAAAATAATAGCAAATGGCCTAAATAAAAGCCTTGCCGAAATACATATGTACTTTAATACCACAAAATAAAATTCCGGAGAAGTTAATAAAGCCAGGGTTTTACAGAGTGTTTTAATATATGACAATGTGTTATTTTAAATTCTTTCAAATTTTATGATAGTCTGCTACAAATCAGGAATGAGATATAGTACAATTTCTATTCAGCGGAAAATTAAATTAAAAGTAAAATTTACTTTTCATTAAATTAAAATTTAAATCCAGTATTTTACTGGTTAAAAAATACTTTTACAAATTAAATTTTTATCTCTCAAAACAAAAAATTCCTTTAATACTTAGCAAATCGCTCCAAAATTTGGAACTGTTGTTGCTTCTGCGCTAAGAATATATTAAATTTAAAAGACGATATGGAATTTGCTTGGTGAAACTGCTTCTAAATGTTTCGTTGTGGAAAAAATATAAAAAAAGTTCGAGGTGTTTAAAACCGGCGTATGGCCCGTTGCAAGTATAAGAGAATTAATCGATTAAATGAAGTGGGTTTTTTGGTAAAATTATTTACAGAAAGTATTGGATTATAAAAGTTTTCAGGGAGAGATGTCGAGCCTGGCTTGGATTTTTTTAGTTGAGCCCACTGTTAGTGGGTTTTACCTAATTAAAACTTATCGGTTTATAGATACACCTATTCAAATGCCAAATTTTTCGAAGCTTTACGACGCAGCCCCTAACGTGTAGCGGCAAAAAGCAAAGTGAAGATAATAATGTAGATTCTAACCTTCTGTCACTTTTGAGGCAAAAAACTGCTGTCTAAAATGCGAAAAGGGAACGCGCGACAGTGCTACTTGATGTTAAACTGCCACGTCCGACGTCTCGTATTATGGATTCTCCGGCTTGTATACACTGCGCAGCAAGACCCCATACACACTCCGCGTCTAAGCCGCGATAACGAATCAGTGGAAACTTTATAAATGTTCAGGACGCCAGCTTTTTTTGGATAAACGTGCGGATAGTGTAAATTCAATAAAATTATTTTAGCTTGATAAAAACTGAAAATAAAAAAAAACAAAAAGGGCCAAATTTTCGTTTAAGCGGAAAAATTAGCAAGCTTTAAGGAACATTGTTAAATTTTTTGAATTTTGAAAATATTAGTTTTTTGTGATTAAAGTTTTTTTTGTTACAAACTATGATGCAAAAAAAAGCTTTTAAAAAAGCAAAAGTTGACACAATAACGACCAAACAGATTAAAATCAAATAATAATTTTATGTCGAACGTTCGATTTTAAAACGACCAACAATTAATAGCAAAATCCTAAATTAAGAACAAAAATTAACGTGTTTTCAGGATAAAAATTATAAAAGTATATGAGTTTGCATTCTAATCACAAACTCATCAGTATGTCTAAAAGAACAAGCAATGGAGCAGTATTTATTTGCATAAACATATGTGGGTCATCCGTCGCTGATTAAAAACAAAATTTAAAAGCAGATAATGTCTCATAAATAAGTCAGCCTTGCGCGCTTCTGTTTTTAAAGGAAAAATGGATATTGACAAACAGAATTTAAGTTGATTTATCATGTGTCAAAAACGTTAAAACATTTAATCAAAATGGATATATAATTTTTTTAAGGAATATCACAACTTGAGCAACTTAACATGAATGACTGCTTTGGCTTGTTTTTCTTTTACCTTTCCTTTCTTTGTTTTTATCAAACAATCATTATTTTGAAGATAAAGCGCAAATTAAAACAAAATGGAGCCGTAAGTGAGGAGGGTGAACTAGGAGCTATAAATTTAGAATTTGGAGATGGAAGTAATTGCTAAAACTGTACCTAAACCGAAGCGAAACCTGCGAATCTAAGCCCAAACCATTTCTAAAGGGCTTCAAATTCTAAAAAAATTCTGATGACTAAGTTTTTTCCTTGCGGCTCCAAAGACCTTTTACCTAAAAATTCTGTTATTATTGCCTGAAATTAGCTTTTTTAAATTATATTATAACTTAACCTCTGGGATTTTATGGGGTGTTACACGCATTTAAAACGTTGGTCCTGTGTTTCCTTCCAGTGGAGTGGATAAACTCGATTTAGGGTCGTTGGAGCCGAAGGAATTTGGAGCTCTGAAATTTTGGAGCCAATTTCAACATCCTTGTCGAAACTGACGCCTGTATCTTAAGCAAGCTTAAACCCGAAAGTCTAGCTAAAAACAAATTGAAGGAATAAATCTCTGAACAAACCAAAAATTGCTAGGTTGTAAATTCTTTTGGCTCTATCGACCCCGTACCGATAAATTCTGACAAATATTGGAACCAAGATACCGAAAATGATAAATGCACAATGTTAAATATAGGGCAATCTTCGAACAACTTTTGGAACTTAAAGACAATTTTTGGTTTAGGCTAAATAAATATCTTTTTAGTGAAATTGTATAGCTAAAAACTTAGACTTAAAAATTTAAAATTTTTGGGTCTAAGTTCTCTATTTCCGGCTCCAAGTTCCACAAATTGCATCGAATCGGTTAGGTTTCCTTTATCCTGCGTTTAAAAAGGCGCTATTTTTCTTAGATTTACACTTAGTTTAGCTTTGCATTTACTTATTCAGCAAAATTAACTAGGGATTACATTGTAAATCGGTTTAAGTTAAATATGATTTTTCACTAAAAACACGCTTTGTTTAAAAACTTTTCAGGACATTATATTTTAAAAATAGCCTTGAAAAATGCTCTAAGAATAGAGCAGGAAAAAGGGGTGATTTTTCCCCGGGCGTATGTTTAGACAGAAAAGATGTAGACTAGTCTGAGATGGACATTATGTGGACTATAGAAAATTTGCATTTGGTTTAGCCAGCTGCTCACTAAATAAAAATTTCTACGATATGATAATGATTTGTTTATATATTGATCTAATCACACAGCACTGTTGCGTTTTTTTTAGTTTGATGAAATGTCAATTGAAAAATACATACTCACAGCAATCTTTGACAAGCGCGAAATCGCCACTTTTTAATTTAGAAGGTTATATTTGTATGTGTAAGAAACAACTATAAATTTGAAAAAGTGGCGATTTCGCGCTTGTCAAAGATTGCTGTGAGTATGATTTTTTCAATTGACATTTCATCAAACTAAAAAAAAATGCAACAGTGCTGTGTGATAAGATCAATATATAAACAAATCATTATCATATCGTAGAAATTTTTATTTAGTGAGCAGCTGGCCAAACCAAATGCAAATTTCCTATAGTCCACATAAGGTCCATCTCAGACTAGTCTACATCTTTTCTGTCTAAACATACGCCCGGGGAAAAATCGCCCCTTTTTCCTGCTCTATTCTTAGAGCATTTTTCAAGGCTAGTCTACCACTTTTTTTGAATTAAATTAAAAAATAGCCTAATAAACTATAGTTTTAGCTGCGCAATGACATATGTTTATAATCATTCCGTTGCCGAGATAAAATAAAAAATAAGAAGAAGAAGAAGATGAATTTAAATTACAAAATTAACCCACGTTGTTTAATTATAGTTAGTGCGGTGCAGTTGCGCTCCAGACAAAGTTTACCTACGTTCTCTAAATATAGTTGGCGCGATGCCGTGCGCCAATGATTGCAATTATAATTTTTAAAGTAAAAATAATAATAATAAGATGATGAACATGAATAACAAAATTTACTCACGTTCTCTAAGTATAGTTGGCGCGGTGCCGTGGGTTAAATTGCAGTTGGCACCCCGCACCACCGATGATTACCGGCGCGTGGCGCTCCCGCGCCACCGACGCTTATTATTATTTTTTAATAAATAAAACTTTGAATTAATTTTGTCATCAGTAATGCAAGAATTAAAAAAGTACTCTGTTGTTTTTGCCGTTTTCCGCGCGGTTGAAGCAGATGGCGCTGGGAACTGGTGCCGTTTCTGCCACCAATTAAAACCGGTCTGCTATTTTTGTGCGGTTTTTATGAGGGGATGTTGGTTGTCTACTCTGTACAATCCTTATTGTTGCCAAAAGGCTGTTATTGTGCGGTTGGGAGTTTTTATTTGTCTATTTTTCAATTTTTTTATTTTGATCAATAAATCGATAACAAGAACCTAAATGAAAAAAGTGCTTCCTAAGAAAGTTGCGTAATTCCTTCTTCTTTCTAATGAGCCCATGTTTATTTTTGATCAATCAGTAACGAATGAGGAATATCGTTTTTAAGAATGGAGCGTTGGAATAATAATAAGAAGAAGAAGAAGAAGGTTCTGAATTTCAAAATTTACCCACGTTCTCTAATTATGGTTGGCGCGGCGCCACGGGGCTAAATCGCCCCGTGGCGCTCCCGCGCCACCCATGATAAAAACAAAACAACAATCATGAATTTTATGATAAATAACAAGTTTAGCATTCATTACAAGAATTTTATAATATTTCGTGAGGTATTATTGCACACATCAAAAGATCATAAAAATGCATAAACTGGCTTTTATTTCCCCGCATGCAGCAAATGTATAGACGTTTGTTTTACAATAACCTTTTTATGATTAAAACTTTAAAGAATATTTCCCACGACAAACTGACAGTGTCTTATTAATCAATTTTGTACCTACGGGTTAATAAATTCCTCTAAAAACGGAAAGAACACTTTTCTTTCGTAAAAGTTAAAAGTAACATTAGGTTTTTTACACTATTAATGGCTTTTTTGCATTCCTCAATAACCGTCTAAAGAACTAACCTTCCCTGAAATGTATTAATTTATTGCACCAACCGTTTACTTGATTCATTCATCATTTTTAATGGCCAAAAAATATTTAAAGACGCACCTCAAGGAGAAAACGCCATTTTATGTTTATGGTCAGAACAAACTATAAAAAGGTTGAAATCAAACAGTTCTGAAAAATAAGGAAGGATATAAAAATAAATTTTTGAACATTTTTAAATAATTTGCGTATAAACCATTGTATGATTTGATTGACCTAATTTATTTTTGGAAAAAAGTAAAAACAAGAATATATAATACTATAATATAGTATTATATATTTTTGGTAAAAATACTTAAAATATTAATGAAATTATTATATTATAACTTTTATGATATTAATATGGGTGCATTAGTTTTCAAATTCTGATTTTTGTTTGCTTTATTCAGTTTTTATTCTATTTTGGTGATTGGGTGAATAAAGGCTGGTTCATATTTATGTAGAAACGTCCTTTGGACAAAGTCCAAAGGACGTTTTTACAAACGTTTATACGCTGTGTTTGTCCTTTAAACTGTTTTTACTCAAGTATGAACCAGCCTTAACCGTTTCAAAACATAAAGCGAAACAGCATTCTGCGTGATGGCTTTTGTGTACTCTACCTTGAGATTGTTTCAAAACTCGTTAAAAACTAAAAGAGTCAGTGGATTTTTTAAAAATTTTTTTATATAGTGATATAATTGTAATTAATATATTGTATAGATCTACCAAAATGTGTTTAAAAATGGTCAAAGCAGAACCAAAATCAAATCATTAAATGAAAGAATTAGTTATTGCTAACTCTGGATTCTGAAATTATATTACAAAAATCAAATCATTAAATGAAAGCATCAGTTATTACTAACTCTGCATTCTGAAATTATATTCAAATTAATATCTTATAGTTAATTACTGTTTACACAAATTTATGGTTATTAACTAAAAATTATACGAAATAGAAGCACAATTGAATTGAATTAACAAAAAAATCGAAAAAAATCAAACAAGATTTATCCCAGTTTAGTTCTAATTTTATTTTCGTTTTTTTTAGTTCCGAAAGGCGCACTAAAATTTTTAAAATACAACAGTATAAATTTAAAAAAGCACAAAAAAATATTCTACTGAAAATCTGTATCGAAAACCAACCAGAGCGTATAAGCTGTACAAATAGTATTTTTAATGACAGAAAGAATAGCACATTTTTTTCATTGGTGTTAATGCCAAATATGTTGGGCAAACAAAACCGGATTACACGGTTTGCCTGCTAGTGTAAATAAGAAGAAAACAGATAAGAATATGATTAAAATTTTTCGATAGTATATCCTACTTTTATTAACCTTTTGTTCAGTTTGTGACTTAATCCAAGTTTTTCTCAAAAAAAAAATCGACGAAAATTCCACAAAATTACACTGTGGCTAAAGGCGGTTTAAAATTACTTACTTGACGGACTTAGATTTTATAATTTCATCTTCTGACAGTAATATAACGGATTGCTACAAAACAACCATAATTGTTTTCTCAAAGGCACAGAAAAAGTCAAGCCGACAATTTTTTCAATTTTTACTTTGGTTTAAATTAAAAAATAAAACATATGTAAATACGTAAAATAAATACTTTTACAAATAAAATAGTATAAGAAAAATATAAATATATAAACAATAATTCTAAAAATAAATAAATAAACACTATAAATATAAATACTATAAATAAATAAATACTATAAATAAATACTATAAAGAAAATAATACTACTATTATAAATAAAAGGATAAAAACGTCAGAACTAGAGGAATCTATAAACTAAGAATAATTTAGGAAATAATAGACATTGGTGGAATAAAATGATGTGCAGCAAGCGCAGTCTTGGTTAGCGACCCTGTCTAAACTTTCTAAGACTACTGACTTTATGATTCACAGACGAAAATTTTACAATAAAATATGGAGGGCTGATATTTTATGATATAACGCAACGCAATGCGACTCAGCGCTCACTTCCAAGCTGAAAATATAAATTTTTTTTTCAAAACTACCTTGAGGCGCTGAAACTTCGAAACATGAAATATTACAGAAAAAAATTTAAAACTGAAATACATCTTGTTTTAAAAATAAATATTTTCTAAATTTATTATTCAGCAAATATTGCTATCAAAAAAAAAATAAACCTACAAAATAAAAAAACGCTACAAATTTCTAAAAATATTTCTGTAACAATAAATTCTGACTTAATAATTTTTTACATTTTATTTTGCTTTAAATTTGCCTTAGCAATCAAATAAATATATGACAATTTTATTGATAAACAAAAAAGTTACTTTATGATTGAAAGTCAGACATTGACAACTGACAGAAGTGAGAAATTAACCTTGACCATCAAGATATGAAAATATGAAAACATGCCCAAACAATCGTTGTAATAATGTCATGTTTAATTAGTATTGATTTTTATAAATATCATAATAATAATTAAAATGTTTATGAAAATATCTTTTAAAAATATTTTTCCCTAATTATTTAAAACGGTTTCAAAAAATAATCATTAATGAATTTAAAAACTTATTATTTTAAAATGTTATAATTTGTACAAAGTGATTTGTACTGGAAAAATTGTAGGTGTTCATATCAAACGAACATTTTGGATAACATTCACATGAATGTGTAGTGTAGCTGTGATTCTGATTTTTATACCATCCATTGTAAATTATTGTATAATTGATGCATGTGACTGGTGCATAGACGTTATACAATAATTGATAATTATTGTATAAATTCCGTTTTAGTGACGTATGTGCACTTAAAATTTTTTTCCAGTACTTATCATTTTTATGCAAACTATTATCTAAAAACATGATTTCTGGTAAAAAAAAATATAAAATAATTTTGTAAAAGCCATAAATTTTACACAAAAAAACCATAGTTTTATTTGATTTTTATTTAAATTGAAAAAAAACATGCTAGCATCTAAAAAATGAGCAGGAATATATTTGGAAAATATAAGATCCAAAAAAAAATGCAAGACGCCTAGGGCTCACATGGGAAAGGAAGAACAAATCGGTGACTAAAAGGGTAAAGGGAAAAATAAATAAATGCCAGAGATAGCGATCCTCGTGTTTTTATGTTCCATCAAAACGGGAACCCACACAGACGGGGTTTGCACTTCAGTCAAGGAAAAGGGAAGGTCAAATTATGCAATCTGTCCTTGCATGGCACTGAGGTGAATTTGCATAAGAATGGAATCAACGGAAAGCAATTTTATTCAACGGGTTTTCCCAAGAACCAACAATGTTGCAGTAATAAAATTGTAGTAAAATTCATGACATAGTTTAAATTTAATTTATTTTATTAAATTTTCGCTAAACTTGTCAACCTATACTTTTTTATGATCAGTAACAAGTTAAGTCACGAGTTTCCAAAAAATATATTTCCAATCTTCCAAAATGTAAAAAAGAAATACCAGCGAAACCATTTAACTAACAAATGATTTTTTAATAGATTTAGATTTAAATTTATACTTCCTGGACATCATTTGTTTATCAATGGCAAAATATAATGTGCGCTTTAATTAAATTGAAATTTGACACTGTTTTAAACCCCGCCTGAAGTCAAACATTAAAAAGCTTTGTTGCTTTAAAATAAAAAAAATTAATTAATTTTGGGCACAATTGATCAATTCCTAAAGATCATTATCCTAAATAGTTCGAATTAGTTATAATAATTTTTTTTTAAAACTTTATAAAAACGTTGTTCAATTGGTCAAAACTTCAATTTAAAACCATTTTTCCAACAAAATGTGGAATCAATAAAATTATATGACATTTTTAGTTGTTTTTTTTAATTTGTTTTAATCAATAATAATCAATCGTTAAAATTCATTTACAAACCACATTTGAATTAGAAAAAAATAAATGTTGGTTTGTATAATTTACTTTATTTTCAATATAAGAATAAAGATATTGGTGTAAAGAATAAAGATAGGAGTCGCTTACGCCAAAAATTCCTTCTCCTTTACCGACTCAGTATTTTAGAAAAAAATGTCATTTGCTGCGCTAAAAACTGACCAACTTCATTTGGTCCACTGATCCACTCATTTTTATGCATATAAAAAAATTAGCTTCTTATATCAGTTTATGCGCGTAATAGGCAAGTACACTGTCGTAGAAAAATATTAATATTTCACCATATTGATATTAGTATTTAGAAATATTTTTGTCACAACTATACTAGATATCCACAAAGAAGTTTAGCCTCATCGAATACGATGGATAGACAACTTGCAAAAACTAATTATATTTATGAATCTTCTATAATTAAAGTCCGATTTCTACCCAGTAATTTTAACTAAAATAAAAATATTAGACGGATTATGGTTGTTAATTTCCTGTGTTTTTCAACCGAAAATGAAAATATAAGTATTTTTATACATAGGTTTGGCACGAATTACGAAAAATTAAAATGCTGCCTATTCTTTTCAATGATATGGATTTATTGAACAAAAGTGTCACTATTTTATACAAAATATAAGTCTAAAAAAAGAAATTTCAACTGAATTCAAATCAAAAATAAAAGAAATAAAACATTTCAAACAACTGCAGGTGTGTGTTTTGTTTTAGTATTTTCAAATAACAATATTGAATATTGAACTGAAGCTAAACCAACTACAATATAGTGGTTATACAGTTAATTTTTACCACGGCGAACTTCCAAACTGCAATAACAAAATCATAACAATATAATCATAAAATCTTAGTTAAAAAAGGTTTTTAATATTGATCAATAAATCGAAAATTACATATTTATTTTGTTACAATTTGTGAGTGTTAAACTTGCATAAACTAATTTAATAGTAAGGAATGGATTAACACCCAATTTCAGATTTAGATCGGATTAATTAGGAAAATCGCCACAGATTTAATGGACCGTAAATTAACAACCCAGTGTATGATGTACATAGTGTTCTAACTGAAATTAATTACCGTTACAATTATTATACAAGTTCATATATTGAAAATATTTAGAAAACATAAATGTACATGAATTTCAATTTTTATGGTAATTTTGTATTTATCTATATTTATGGTAACAAAATGGTATTTTGTTTTAAAATTAGACACCGACAATTGTAAACGTAAAATTAAATTTTCATTAAAATTTATCTTTTAATTTATTGCACGTACCTATATATATATATATAAATGTTACGCATTTGTATTCTTTAAACAAAGTTTTATGGAAAAATTTATTATTTTTTGTTTTAAAAATGCTAAGTTTTAAATTTATATATACTAGCAAATCGGATAATATGTGCTGGGATTTAATGTGCTTGCGATGGCTTTTCCTAAAAAGTAAGCTTGTTTGTAACCCATACAAGTCTGTCTTGAAATATAAGTTTTCTAATTTAACTAACTAATTTAGTAACTTTAGTAACTATAATAGTTTTTGTTTCCAATATCATAAATAAAGTTATCACTCCATAGCAAATTGATTGTGTTAAATACCATACTTAAATTTTAAAGAAACCCAGAAATATGACACAAATCGATTGGGCGCTAAAATACACTTAGGACTTTAGGTACACGTATTTTAAAATTATTTTTGGCGCTATGAACTTTTCGTTTTAAATTTAAAATTTCGAATAAAAAAATATGATGAAATCGTTCAGCTTTTAGCGTTTTTTGCATGAAATATTTTGTTGCCCCTCATAAAATTAGGGTTGTTTTTGAAAGGTGAGATTTGATTTAAACATCAAAGCCCTTAAAATTTCTTTCTGTTGGGCAAATTATAACTATTTTAAGTTCGATATCATTTTATTCATTTAGCCGCCGAGAAAGGAAAGAACAACGGAAAAATTGACAACTTATTTTAAAAAGACAATACAGCTTAATATTCAAAATTTCTTCAATAATCGAAAATAAAAGGAAGAAAAAAGAAAAGTAAACCGTTATTCTCACATTTAAAACTTCGAACGGAGACACATTATTCGTTTTAAATACTGTATTTAGTTCTCGCTCAGAAATAGAAATAATCCTCGCAATAAAATTGGAAGAACAGATAATAAAAATGCCACTTAACGGTAATCCAATCAAAAGACCGTTCCCTTTATTTCTTTAGTTTTTCAAAGTATTTCTCATTTGTGTACTGTTCAGAAAGCATATTACTATAATCAGCAACATAAGTTACAGCAATAGTTTTTAAGTGACCCTATTTTGCCATTGAAATAATTAATTTATACAATATTACTGTTAGCGTATACCAATTTTTAATACAATCATTTAATTACTATTATTATTATTATTATTATTATTATTTTTGTTATTATTATAAATCAAACGTGTTTTTTTTTCGGTGAGCTTTTCTCACTTGAAAATATTTTCCAGTACGTGTCATTTGTGTACATAGTATATAGGATATTATGTATAAAAGTGAAGTGCAATTCGGATCGGGTGTATCCTGTGTTACCTTTCATTAAAAAACAGTCAATGCACTAAGTCATAGGGTTTAGGGTGGATGAAGCCGAGGGAACTTGGAGCCAAAAATAACATCGCTAAAACGTATTCCTAAGCCTAAGCAAAGCCTAAAAAAAGATAAAAAAATTTTCTGGCGGCTCCAAGTTCTCTACTTGCGGCTCTAAAGACCCCGTACCAGTCATACTGATGGTACGGGGCCTTTAGACCCACAAGTAGGGACCTTGGAGCCATCGGAAATTTTTGAGAACTTGGAACCCATAAGAAAAGAAAGTTTGGCCTTAGGTTTCGCTTAACCTTAGGTAAATTTTTTAGCGATTTTCACTTTCGGCTTCAAGTTCCCAAATCGCGGCTCCAAGTTCCCTATTTTTGGCTTTAATTTCCAGCTCTAAGTTCCCTCGGCGCCATCGAGCACCCTTAATTATACTGATAAAATTTGTAGTGTAGCAAAAACTACTTTTTATTTTACAAGCTAAAACTATTTTATCAAAAACTATTTTACGAGTTATTAATTTTGCTTTGCTGAAAACACGGTATATTGCTTTTCTTGGTAAAACTTTTAAAAATTCAGCATTTCGACCGACCGCTTAAATGGATCCAAATTTTAAAAAAACTACACAAACTTTTAGATCAAATCAAACATAATTTGTAAAAGTACTTTACATAATAGATTTTAAATTTCCACAAATTTTAAAACTTAGTTTTTTGGTATGTTTTGCTTGCTTTTGACAAGTTTTACCAGTATCCGTTTGGAAAACTGCTTTATTTCTGAAAATGATTGTAAAATACAAATTGTGTAATAATCGCTTATTGGATGTAAATTTTATTCTACAATAAACTTTTTTTTCAGTGTGACCTAAAGCATCAATTACTAATTATTATAATTTTAATATTAAAAAAATAAAAGGCAAGAAATACAACTTCTATACGTATTTCTTGATATGTTGCACCTTTATTTTTTTCTGGTTTTATATTTCAAAAATAAAAAAACACGTTAAAGCCTAGTTCACACGGGAGTGCCAAGTGATAAGAGACATAGGCGTTCACTACGGGTTTAGAGTATCTTATTGCTGCGGTGTGACTGCGTTGTCACTTGTGACTCTATTTTGAACTAGGCTCTAATTCTGAACTGAAGATCTATTTAATTGGTATAAAAGAAGGTTCTCATAGCACAAAAACATATCCATCAAATTTTGTAAATTTACATTTATTATTCACATTCATTCATTTTATAAAAAACATTTCAATATTTGCCCCCATACTGTCGCTTTAAAACTGAGTTGTACGCTGGCCGGGTCCGGGCAAGATTTTTAATACTCATGGGCCGGTGGATCGACTTATCTTAGCATAACGCATTATAAAAAAAATAAAAAAGGCGGGATGCCGGTGTCGCGGGATATTCTGACTCCCCTTAAAAATGACCGGGGGGTCAAAATAGCCCGGCGGATATGCCGGGCTATTCTGACCCCCCGGTCAGTTTAGGCCGGGATATTTAGCCCCCCCCCCCCGTATGCATACCGTTATACTGTAATAAAACGATCTTTTGAGGAGTCAAGCAGTTCTTAACATTGTCCGAGCAGCGGAATAAACTTTTCTTATGATTTTGTTAAAAAGTTTTTGTTGATTTACTGTTTTATAAAATTTTGCACATATTTTTCTTTATAATTTTCAAAAAACTTACGCTTTGGGTAAAATTTTTATCGCAACACTGAATTTCCTTTATTGAAGAATAGTTGCATATAACTGCTTCAAGTATTTTTTAACACTTATAATAAACATTATAAACAAATAAATCAGGGACGTACCCAGGGTTTCATTTTTGGGGGGATTGCAGTACAAAAAAAAATTTCGGGGGGGGGGGGGGGGGCTCCGCCCTCCCCCCGAAATCTTTTTGCGGGGAAGGGGGGGGGGGCGGAGTCCCCCTTTAATTTTTGAAAATGTTAAAACGCGGGGATAAACGTAGATAA
>JASAMX010012151.1:0-10173 GCA_030248175.1 Microlaimidae sp. YZB2_3
TTCTTACATATGAAAATTAAGCGCTGTTTATTTAATTTTTATTTAAAATTATAATAATTATTTTTAATCCTGTTTATTTTTTAAGATATACTCGCAATCCATTCTTGTTTATTGCATAATTGTTATAATTGTTGCAAATGAAAATATAAAAAATAAAATTAACATTATTAAAAAAACAAATTGCAAATCCACTTATCATTTTAAGAAAAAGCAAAAACTAAAATGGTCATTTTCAAATTATTATTTGTTTACGAATTTTATGTACAAAACCCATGACTTGTTGGATTTGTCGCTTACAGATAGCCTTCATGTTTAGTTTAGTTTTTTACAAATATGTCTGTTTTGGTTTTTTTATATTTCAATTATAATTTTACTTTCAGCGCCCTCAGCAAATTTACGTTTTTTTTCCTTTGACCTTTTTTTAATTTTTTAATAAAAACTCAAGAATACACAAAAAACATAATTTAACTTACTAAAGATAAATTCTATCAGGGTGAAAATAGATGAGTGGTAAAGTAACCACTCGTTCATTGAGAAAATATCACGCGCAGAGAAACACATGACGCAACTAAATAATAATTGGTTACATAACCTGGCTGAAAACTTTTTTTTTAATTTTTCTCGCTCGCTGGTTTATTGTTTATTTCTTCCTGGCGGAGAGGGGTTACGCCCTTAATTTCAGCCTGGAAGACTTTAGCTTTAGTTTACATTTTTAACTTACTAAAGGTAAACCCAACGTGGCTGCAACAGTTGTTTGTTGGATTAAAAATTGCCCCCCCCCGCCATTAAATAAACACTGAAATCACGAGAATTTGACCTCACGTTATGAAACAAATACTCTGTATTAAATTGAATTTAATTGGCTAATAAAATGACGCAAATGCTGGTGATCAAAAGTGCGGCAATAAACTTTCAAGATTCAAGATTTTATTTCTAGCAAAATAAAATAAAAGAAACAGTGTTACAAAAGTTTACAGTTTGTATGCAACCGAGTTGAGTTACATAAAATTACACAAAAAACTTTTAACTGTTGAGGATCAAATTCCTTAGAATTAATTTTTTGATCAATCAGTGTCAAACTGGAATAATTGATCTTAGGATATAAGTGTTCGTAGTTGAATAAGACATTGAATTTCAAAATTCAGCCGCGTCCTCCAGTTAGTAAAATGTAATCGACCAAAGTCACATTAGGAGTCACCTTTGCAATTTGCAAAGTCACCTTTGCAATTTGAGTTCCACAGTGGTTTTTACCAAAAACAATCATTGTACATACAGCAAGTGTACCATGATGGTACTGAACTTAAAATTCTAAAGGATTTATTGCAAATTTAATTCTGTTGTATGCAAATTATTCCTAATGTTACTCGGTGATTGTCTTAAAATCGTTCCCAGTAATTATTCCTGCGTAAAAAATAGGGTAGTGCATTTAATTTCGGCACTTTTTTGTTTTTCCGATGTAACTTTTCACTGTATGGCCCGATTTTCATGTTTGATAGCTCATTTTGAAGCTTTTACGATACTGCGTTGCGTCACAATAGTTTCACTGTACGAAAGTAGTTTTTTTACTTAATTAAATTAGTTTTTAAAAAAATGGAAAATTGCCAAAATTAAATGTATGCATTTAATTTAGGCACTTTACAAACAATCGATTGTTTCTCAGTCAAAAAATCATCATTTTCAAAAATTTAAAAACCTATCATTATCTCCAGACAGTTTTCTTGAATTTAAGCTTCTACTTTTTGTTCAACGTGTAACTGGCAAAAAGTTACAGCTAAAATGCCAAATGGTATCAAAATGAGCAAAATTTGGGAAAAAAATGCATTTAATTTCGGCACTTTTTAAAAGGACCCCCTTAATCGAGTTTAAGTGCAGTGCTATGACCCCTACACATTTTTCAACGTTGTCTTTTAACTATTTACAACTACAATTTAACACCCGACCACTTAATTCAACCGTTTTTACCTACAGCAATATGTGTGCCGAAATTACACTATTTTATTTTATAACGATTGCTCACCACAGACGCAACGTAGAGCCACAGGGACTAAAAATTCGTAAAATAGACTAAATTTTACCAGGACAGTTTAATTTTTAAACCAATTTATTGCGTAATCATGAAATGCCCATGTTCTAAAAACGAGTAACAATTTTATTTTTTATAAATCACACAATTTCACATAAAAATATCATAGCATAACAAATAAAAAGCTTACGACAGTCATCTACATATAATTAGCTTTCATTTGAGCTATCAAACGTCGTATTCCGTCCAGGATTACCAAAGATATAGTCCAAAATCAAAAATGCCCAATTGGGAAAAGTGCCGAAAATAAATGCACTACCCTATTTTCGGTAAAAAAAACTTTCGACAAATGACATTTTAGAAAAAATATCATTGGGTAATTTCACATTCGGACTAATTGACCATCGATCAATTTAGCTTTATTTTTGGGTTTTGCTTAGGTTCGGGAAAAATAAGCCCAAAGATCAATCAGTCAAATTGTCAAATTACCCGATGTCATTTTTACCAGAATGTTATTTGTAAGAAAGTCAAATGTTGAAGGAATTTCTACGCTGGTATTATTATGTGGTGGAGCCCATAAAATATGGTAAATTCACTAAGTCTATGGTTCTAGTAGTCCCTAGTATTTATAGGCAAACACTAAATTTCACCGACTCCGACTCCGCGTTAGGTTTTTGCGGAGCTAGGAAAAAATACATTCTGCATAATATTTTCAGAAAGAATCTTTTCTGCAATAATAACTTTAGTAAAAATACATTCCAGTAAAATATCTTTGGAAAAAATAACTTTTCGCCGTGCGTCGCGGAAGGTATTATTCTAGAAGGTATTTTTCCGCTCTTCAAGAAATAAGCCGATGAGAGAGACGCGCAGCGAAATTACAATAAAGCAATATTATAATTTAAAACATTGTCAACTGTTGCTGATTTAAAAACCATAAAAGTAATAAAATTTGTCATTTCATTTAATCTAAATCTTTCTAATGTAGTTGAAGGAAATGGTGTAGATTTTATTTCAAACCGACATGTTTCGGACTAATTCCTTAGTCCCTTTTCAAGGCGGGAGAAAGAAAAAACGGGACACAGGAAAATAAAACAAAATAAAAATTATTTATTTTGTTTTATTTTCCTGTGTGCCGTTTTATCTTTCTCCCGCCTTGAAAAGGGACTAAGGAATTAGTCCGAAACATTTCGGTTTGAAATAAAATCTACACCATTTCCTTCAACTACATTATACACAATCAGAATGGTGATATCTTTTACTAAATCTTTCTAAAATAATAATGTTTGAATAAAGTATTGTTTATAAAAATCAGCGTGTTCGTGTGTGCACAACGTTGATTCGTCATTTTGAAGTTTTTTTTTAGAAATTTCCAAAAAGTATCGATGTAGAATTGAGCTAATTATTAAATTACTACACTGCGCTTCAAATATAAATTAATACACTGTTAAGTTTATTAAACTAAATTACTAAATTAAATAGTACGCTAGTCTGATAAATTCTGAAAGTGAAATTACTCGCTTATCGACAAATTAAAAACAATGCTTTTAAAATCTAAAAGTACAAAATCATTTAGTGTAAAAGAATTTATCAGCAAATTAAAACTTAGTTTTTTAATTTTATTTTTCCTGAGCCTAAGCAAAGCCTTAAAATCAAGCTAAATTGTATTGTGATGGAAGATTTGTTTATTTCCATCGCGCTGCGCGTCTCGCACCCGTTGCTTTATTCGTCCAACGTTCAGCGTTAGAAGGGCGGAAAGAATACCTTCCAGCATAAAATCTTTCGCGACGCACGGCGAGAAGTTATGTTTTCCGAAGATATTTTACTGGAATGTATTTTTGCAAAAGTTATTATTGTTCCGAATGATTATATTATAGTTAGATTCTTTCCAAAGATATTGTGCAAAATGTATTTTTATACACCAATTTCTGCAAACTATATTGATGTGCAGGTTATCCGGAATCACCAGAAACTCGAACAAAATAAACAAATTTAAATGGTTTTTAAATCAATTTAGCTTTTTCTTAATTTTTTAAAATTAATAATTTTTAACTGAATTACACTATAAAAACATTAAATTAAGCTTAAAAACCATAAAATTAGTAAATTTAAAATGGAATATAATTGATTATTCTCAAAAAACTGATAAACTTCCTATTATTATTTTAGTGCATGTTAGAAAATTTTTCAGAAAAAATTTAAAGACAATGAATACTTAATTTTTCCTAAGCTTAAGCAAAACCTAAAAATCAAGATAAAAGTCTAAAAAAACTTAAGCTAATAAAATGCCGAATAATTTACAGCTTAGAGAAAATATATATTTATTTCGGAAAATATTATGCCGGAAAATATTTCTTATGGACACCTAAAGGTTTTAAAAAATATTGTTGTAAGGTTTTAAAAACTTCAACAACTCAAAATCTGACTAATTTCCTGATATATTGCACTAAAATTGCGTAATTCAATCAACAGTGAGAAAATTTGCATAATATTAAAAATTCCGGTAAGTTACGGTAGATTTTGGACGGAGTCGGTGGAATTTAGTGTTTGCCGTGGGTGATTCTTACTTTGCCAGCAGATTTTTTGTCTTGGTTTCCCATCAACAGTCTCACTTTGCCATCAAGGCCGGAATTCACAAAACGGTGTACACACACAGTCTCACTTTGCCATGAAGGGCGGAATTCACAAAGCCGTGTATACACCGTGTAAACTACGGTATATTTGGGGGCTAGCACGGTGTTAGTTAATCCGGACAAGTTAACACCGTGCTAGCCCCACAATATACCGTAGTTTACACAGTGTATACACCGGATACACATACACGGTGTATACACCCCGCTTTGTGAATTCCGGCCCAAGAGTCTCACCTTGCCATTAACGGAGTCTCACTTTGCCATCGTCAATTAAAAAACGCACACCTTGCAAAAACACATTTTCAATACGTTTCATAAAGTAGTTTTACAAAAAAAATGCATGTATTTCACTGATTACTGTGCTTATAAATAAAAAGTTTTAGCTAGCAACAAAATGGTGTCCGGAAGTTTTGTCTACTATATTTCGTTTTTAAACATCTGGTCTTCTACATCTCATCTTCGGAAAGTTTTTTTTAAACATCTCGTCTTCAGAAAACTCGTCTTTTGGATGCGATTTTGAAAACGTATTTCAATCAGGCGAGTTTCCACTCAGACCTATAAAGTTTTGCTTGATTTTTAGGTTTTGCTTATAGGCTTGGGAAAATAATAAAGTTTTTACCCTGCAATTCAAAATGCATATTATTAAATACCTAATATTCTTATATTTTGGATATTATTTATTAAATATCATCATTTTGGCGTTTTAAAATCATTTTTAATGATTTATTTCTGTGAAATGACCTATTTCTGTGAAAATGATTTTGATGGCAAAGTGAAACCGAAGTGATGGCAAAGTAAGACACCTATTTGGGCCGGAATTCACAAAGCGGGGTATACACGGTGGATACACGGTGTATGTGTATCCGGTGTATACACCGTGTAAACTACGGTATATTTGGGTGTTTACACGGTGTTAGTTTATCCGAACAAGTTACAGTAGTTTTCCGTGTACCCCGTGCTAAGTATGTTAAAATTCCATTAAACGATAAAAAAAGATATAAAAAACAAAATTTAGAGCATTTATTTCTATAAAAAAGTGATAACCTTTTAAATCTCTATTAGAAAATTGTAACCTTGTGTGAAAAGTGATAAAAAAATTTTCTCAAATAAAATATTTTTGGAACAATAAAATAAAATTTGTATTGTGCCGCGATCGAAACAATAAAATTTGTATTTTTATTTTTTTGTTGGAAAAATTCCTTGTTTAAGATATATTCACAATATTTTGTTCTACCAGTTCTAACACATATTTGCAATTATTTAACAGAGAGTTAAAAGTTTATCAGTTTTTTATACAAATAATCCCTCTAAATTTTGTTTTTTTATATCTTTTTTATCGTTATATGAAATTTTAACATGCTTTGCATGGGGTACAAGAAAACTACTGTAATTTGTCCGGATAAACTAACACCATGTAAACACCCAAATACACCGTAGTTTACAAGGTGTATACACCGGATACACATACATGGTGTATACACGTTGTATACCCGCTTTGTGAATTCTGGCCTTGATGACTAACTAAGACTGCTGGGCTGGAATTCACAAAGCGGGGTACACACCGTGTATGTGTATCCGGTGTATACACCGTGTAAACTACAGAATATTTGGGTGTTTACACGGTGTTAATTTGTCCGGATTAACTAACACCGTGTAAACACCGAAATATACCGTAGTTTACACGGTGTATACACCAGATACACATACACAGTGTATAGACTAGTTCGGAATAAGCGTCTTTTACTGTACGAGGGAGGGTACAAAAAGAAAAAAATAAAATTTGAAAAATCTTAGCTTTCTTAGTTTCTTAAGTTTAAACCTATACTTCATAAAAATTGCTAAACGACGATGATATGTTTCACTACGTTGAAGTGCTGTAATATATCAGTTTGTGCTAAATAAATTTTTGTTTTATAATTAAACATCACAATAGTTTGAAATCACCACTAAAATAGTATTTTCCTGAACAGTGCTTTTGAATTAGTAAAAATAAAGATGAAATTTGTGCTTTTAAACTAATTTTAAACCTACATAAGTTTTTTTTAATGTTTTGCTTGTAAACCTATTCTAAATTTAAAAATTAATGTTAAAAAGTCCATTCCAAACTTTTAAATTAAGTATTTTCTGTAATTGAAACATTAAAAAACTGGAAATCAAGCGCGCCAGTAGCGCCGTCCCTAGGAAGCGGCAAAAAACTAAAAATCCCCAAAAACTGCTTCTGCTTTTGCAATATTTAAAAAGTATATAAGACATTTTGAGGAGAAGGGGTTGAGATTTTGAACCAATAAATATTTAAATATTTTAAGCCGTAAAATGTACTAGTCGCTCGCTGTTTCTTAATTTTCCCTCTACATATGATTGGCGCTAGTAGTTATTTTACCCTCTTCCTAATACTAAAAAATCCTTATACTGAACTAGTCTATACACCGTGTATACCCCACTTTGTGAATTCCGGCCCTGGTAAAGTAAGACAAGTGCTGGCGAAATAAGACGGATTTGCTGGCAAAGTCAGACGTAATTTTTGCCGTTTTATATCCTTCCCAGTAATTATCCCTGCGCAAAAATACCTTCGGTAAAAAAACTTTTGACAAATGACATTCCGGGCCGGAATTCACAAAGCGGGGTATACACTGTGTATGTGTATCTGGTGTATACACCATGTAAATTACAGTATATTACACGGTGTTAACTTGTCCGGATTAACTAACACCATGTAAACACCCAAATATACCGTAGTTTACACGGTGTATACACCGGATACACATACACGGTGTATATACCGTGTATACCCCGCTTTGTGGATTCCGGCCCTGGTAAAAATACCATCGGGTAATTTCACATTCGGACTAATTGACCATCAATCAATTTACCTTGATTTTTTGGGTTTTGCTTAGGTTCAAGAAAAATAAGCCCGAAGGTCAATCAGTCAGATTGTCAAATTACCCGATAGCATTTTTACCAGAATGTTATTTGTAAAAAAGTCAAATGTTGAAGGAATTTTTACGCTGGTATTATTACGTGGAGTCACACCATGTAAACTACGGTATATTTGGGGGCTGGCATGGTGTTAGTTAATCCGGACAAGTTAACACCGTGCTAGCCCCCAAATATACCGTAGTTTACACGGTGTATACACCCGATACAAATACACGGTGTATACCCCGCTTTGTGAATTCCGGCCCAGGTTGGGGGTTTTCTCCCTAATTTTAGGTTTTTTTTCAAGCGATTCAGTTTTTTTTAAACCCCATAGGGTTTTTTGATATCCCATGATATGAAATTCTCTAAACACTGAGTGATGTCACTCTCATAGCTTTTTTTGCTGTGATTTCACAGTGTTTAGAGAATTTCATATCATGGGATATCAAAAAACCCTATGGGGTTTAAAAAAAACTCAATCGCTTTTTACATTCAATTCAAACTCTAGAAATAATTTTCTCAAAGCATATAAGTCCTATGTTAGACCAATTCTGGAGTATGCTAGTGTAGTTTGGAACCCCTATTTACAAAAGGATATAAAGATTTTGGAAAAAGTGCAACAAAATTTCACTAGACGTTTGTTTTATAAATGCAAGTTGTTACCTGTTGGTTATGAACATAGACTGAATTACCTAGGTTTAGAAAGATTAAAGGATCGAAGAGACAAAATTGATTTATATGAGTGCTTTAAAATTATACATTGCTTAAACAATTTGCAAGCCAATGATTTTTTTAAGTTTAACCAGCAGCCCACCCGTGGTCATCCATTTAAATTGGCAATTGAAGACTGCCGAATTAATGCAAGGAAATTTTCTTTTGCAAATAGGGTTGTTACACCTTGGAACAATCTACTCCCATCTCAAGTAACTGTCGATTCTTTGGATGCATTCGAGAAAAGTTTTAAAACTGACTTAAATAAGCGCTCTTTTTGAGCCTTTAAAGTCATATCAGATAGCTATGTTCATTGATAATTAGTTACAATTGTGATTCATATTGGCGGCAAGGCAATTAAGTCGCAGATTTGATGTTGTTGATGAAAAAAAAAAAAAGAAAAAAAAATAGAAAAAGAGAAAGAAAAAAAAAGAAAAAAAACAGAATGAAATGATGAAAACAGAAGAATTAAACTATACATAAACTATGCTTAGTATAATATTAATTCTGTTATCTGATCATTAAATAAAAAAAAATTAAAATAGAATGTATTTTTTCCTAGCTCCGCAAAAACTTGACGCGGAGTCGGAGTCGGTGAAATTTAGTGTTTGCCTATAAAACACTAGGGACTACTAGAACCATAGACTTAGTAATTTTCCCATATTTGACTAAAAAAAAACAAAAAAAAAAAAAAAAAAAAAAAAAAAAAACAAAAAAAAAAACAACAAACAACCAACAAACAACAAAAACAAAAAAAACAAACAAAACAAAACAAAAAAAAAAACACACAAAAACAAAAAAAACAAAAAAAAACAAAAAAAACAAAAAAAAAAAAAAAAAAAAAAAAAAAAAAAAAAAAAAATTTTATCTTTTATGGGCTCCACATAACAATACCAGCGGAGAAATTTCTTTTACAATTGACTTTCTTACAAGTAACATTCTGATAAAAATGACATCGGGTAATTTGACAATTTAAAATTTACTGTGGAATACAATTCCTACTATGATTTGTGATCAAACTAAGCAAAAGTTTTTTAAAACTATGCGTGATAGGGTTTTTTTAAATACTTTACTGGGAAATAATGTGTATTACAATGTTCTGTAGTTTTTACTGTGTAATAATATACTAATTTATTTAATGTTTTGTATCTTACTTTATTGCGTGTTATAGTTTTAGCGCTCAAAACTTTGCTGCAATTTTTTCCTTGGAAGTGGGATAGTTTTGGTTTTGTTGTGGCATTTGCTCTTGTGGTGAGTCCGGAATCATTTTACAGGTGTAAATGACATGATTTTGGCAGAACTTTCCAGCTCTTGGGTTTGTATTTGCAGTTGGGTTTTGGGATTTGGCTTATTGTGTGTGATTTATTTCCTTTTTTCAGTTTATAAAAGGTACATACAATCTCAGTGCGGTATTAATTTGCTTATGTATGTTTCCTGTTTTTCAACAAAATAATTATAATAATAATAATAATAATAATTTGACTGATTGATCTTCGGGCTTATTTTTCCCGAACCTAAGCAAAACCCAAAAATAAAGCTAAATTGATCGATGGTCAATTAGTCCGAATGTGATATTACCCGATGATATTTTTTCCAAAATGTCATTTGTCGAAAGTTTTTTTACCGAAAGTATTTTTTACGCAGGAATAATTACTGGGAACGGTTTTAAGACAATCAGCGAGTAACATAAGGAATAATTTGCATACAACAGAATTAAATTTGCAATAAATCCTTTGGAATTTTAAGTTCAGTACCATCATGGTACACTTGCTACACTTTTTGGTAAACTATGCATAAACTAAACTATTATACTATCACACTAAACCATAAATTAAACTATGCATAAACTATGCTTAGTATAATAATATTAATTCTGTTATCTGATCATTAAAA
>JASAMX010012152.1:0-11913 GCA_030248175.1 Microlaimidae sp. YZB2_3
TGTAGGAACGAGAAAAAAATTGGCGGACATTTAATATATAACAATATGATCAATATCATACACCCTTTGAGCAGGAAGCAAAACAAAATAAATAATTCAATATTAGCGCGGTCAAAATTGGCAAAAAATCGCGAAAACCGCGGGCATTTAACGCATCATAAAAAAAAAATTGAGCAAGCCGATTTCGCTCAAACTTTCAGAAAAAACTCAGAAAAGTATGTTTTAACAGCATACCACGTTGCGTTTCTTATCTTTAACTAATAAAAAAAGTTTTGTTTTTTTTTGGGACCAGGTTTTTTTTTACCGCATCGGCTGTAGTGATGACGTCATCAAAAAACATTTTTTCCTAACCTTTTCAAAAGATAACCAAGAGTCTAAACTATGCTTCCATATATGTCCCACACTTATTCCAAACTCCGTTATGGATATATAACAATTTCAAAATTCGAACTTTTTGTCGCCAGTCCGCATCATTTTTGTATAGACTATAATAGAAAATGGTGGATTTTTGCTAAAAAGTTTCCCAAAAGTTTGCAACTTTTCTAGCAATATTTTATTCAAAAATTTAGTATAGAGTTGCACATTTCTCTTGTGTTATATATTCCTGATTAAACTAATCCATAATGACAATAATTCAACCAAAACTTAATGCAACTATAAATAAAGCTGAATAATAGTTAGGTTATATACCCAATTACAAAGCTAATGGCGCATAATACCAGAAAAACCTTAGTGGCCTCCAAAATTCAGCAGCTGCAATCTAATATTTCTGACCTAGAACTGGGGTGAGAATAACTACAAGAACGCGTGAAAGTCCTTGATTTGATATAGATTCCAGCATTTGATATAGACATAAAAAAACGAGGATACTGCTCCAAGGTGGTCCATAAGCGTATACCATGAATGGAAATAGGAATGAAAAAAAAGCTGAGATCGAAAAAGCATATTATGTTATGGCTGTAGTCGCTTGGCTTTGCGACTCCAAAATCAGCTGGAAGATTAGGATAAAGCACACGCTTCTTGTGAAAGAAATATTTGACAGTAATGATGAGTTAAAAACCACAGCTTTCCACTGCTTTCATATTGAAATCAAAATACCTGGAAGACCAAGACTGCTCAAAATGCAATTTGTTAACAATTACACAAGAAATAAATTTGTGCGCTTAAATGCCAAACTGCGCAAGTCAAAACATTTTAAAAACTTTGTAATAAATTATGTTGAAGTTATATAGCCACATGTTGTTCATTTTTAATGTAAGTAAACTTTCTAGACGGAATATAAAATCCAGGCACTTGACTATATTGTGCTCTGTCTTTTTATATCCACATCAGCAAGTTATTTATATACCCCTGAGAAAGTAATCCCCAGAACTGTCACACAAGCTTTAAAAGGCAACTATGAAATGCGCTATAACATCTGATATTAACAGTTTGTGATTTTAAGCTGAATAGTTGAAGCTAAAAATAAAAATTTTATTAACTTATACATAACCAATATTTCAATTTGTACAAACAAATGTAAACTAAATGCCTGCCAGTGATCTTATCTTATTATTTTAAGTAAAAAAATCGGTTAATAAATGTGTATAGGGCGCCTAACATTAAAGCTGAAGCTAAAGTTTAAAAATTTGGCGTAGACTTAGTCCTACTCTTAGTGCTAGTTAGTTTCTGATTTGTTAATTAGTCCCTCAGAAATTTTAGCTAGTCCTAAACTAGTCAATCCAGTTTTACATGCCTTATTTTCTATTTTATACTCCAAAACAGCGTAGTGGGGTGTTTTTTTAGTAAAACCACTGGAAAATGCTAAGAGTTCCTTAGACTTTTTACAAAAAAAACTAGCATTATAGAGGTGGAGGGAGGTCTCCTGTTCAAAAACGTTTTTTATTCCATTACAGTAAAAAAAGTAACATTGTTCTTACCAAACAGTTTCGTTGTGGGTGTTTTCCACAATGAAAATCATTGTACAAAACTACAGGGGACTTCTGAAGGAGGATTTTAAAGAAAACCTGGTCAAACCTAAAACTTTTTTGCTGTTGATAATAAATTTCAATGTTGGCAACTTTTGTCGACTAAAGGCTTTAATACAGAAGTTTTTTATTATTCTAAAAAAAATTTGCCAAAACAAGCGAAAAATATATTCTTTCTAAATCAAAAAAATCACACTCTCTCAAAACATTCTTTTGATTTTAAACTAAGGTTTAGTTTGTGAATAATAAACAAACCGACCAACAAGTTGCGTCCAAGACACAATTGAAAATCAAAAATCTTTTCTTCTACCCTAGAAAATTTCAAAACTAATATAAAAATTAAGCTTTTAAACTTATTTAATTTGACGTACTATCAAGAATAATAGTAATTTTTCTATGTAGATTAAATGGAAATTTAGAAAAAATAAAAAAATTTTTTTTTTAATCTTTTTTCGTTTTTTTTTTTTTCCAAAAAAGCTTTTTTGAAAGTTAACCATTTTTCTTTAGAAAAAAACAATTATTTTTTAAAGTTTACTTACCAAAACTCTAATTTTAGTTTCAAAATAATAATCAATCAAATACTAGATTATTCTATAGAACTTTGAAAGTTCTTTCAAACTCTGCAAAAAAATAAAAATTAATTCCCATGCAAAATGAAAATGTAAAAGTCTTCTGAGACGTTTTGTGCTTTTTGTTTTGTATCTTGTCGTATTCTTTATATCTTTTTAATTTTAAGTATACAATAAATTGAAAATACAGTTAAAAAAATTGTTTAAACAGAAAAGACTAAACTAGCTCTGAGGTGGACATATTTGGATAATAAGGAAATTTATTTTGGGGACTAAAATATAAAGTAAAAGCGGGTACCCTGATATTGGAGCAAACATATGTTTTTCTAAAAGATTAGAGATAAGATATGTTTTTGTAAGTATAAAAAATACTTTCTTATTTTAAATGATCTTCAATTTCTAGTCATATAGCAGGAAGTTCGACTGCTGGTCAGGCCAAAAATTTAAGAGCCGCATTCTCTATGGATTCAGAAATCGTCTTATATTTCGAAGCCGTCAAATTCGATAGTCTCAATATATTTTGTTCAAATTAATATATGTGATATTTCAGGTGTTGTGAACTAGCACTGATAGCATTTTTAGCTCAATTTGATCAACCCGCTGTCTCTGGTGCACCCCCTGAAATGGTTGGTGCCTTCGACTTTTTAGAAATAATTTTTTTTGGAAAAAAAATTGATTTTTTTGAAACCACAAGAAAAAACCTACAGTAATTTGTTTTGTGGTTGGATTTAGTTCTTGCAAATTATGTAAAATAGTTTGAATTTTTCAAAAATCAAACATTAGATTTTCCCGCTAAATTTTTAATTTTTGAACATTAAATTTTACAGTTTTTCAAAAAAAATAAAAATTTTTGAATTTTTTTTGGTTCTGTAAAATCAACTCAGATGAACCAATTCAAAATATCCAGACCGCGCTGCCCCTTTGCTATTGTTTAGCCCCTTCTGTAGTCCTTTCAACTGTAGAAAAGTAAGAAAAAAAAGTACCCTTTTTTGAGAACCAATCATTTAAGTGCCTAAAATTTTAGAAGCAAATATAAACCATTGCACAAATTGGACAATATCGTCATGGAATTTTTAGCCAAATATTCTGTTAATAGTGCTAAAATTAACTATTCACAAGTAAAATAAAATAAACTTTCCAAAAATAAACTCTAATTTTTAAAATTTTATAATTTTTACAAACCAAAATTTTACGATTTTCCAAAAAAACGTAAATTCTCAAAATCTTTATTTTTTCTAGACTCGAAACCAGTTTACTGATTTAGAAACACAAAATGTAGTGCGTTTTATAGTATTACTACCTAATATAATATAGTTTTTGTTTTTAGTCCATACTTGTGCATTTTTATTCATGGGGTAATTTCAAAATGTGGTTGGCACAGGAAGCATTTTTTTGAAATGGGAGGCGGCAATAAAACCAAAGGAGGTCAAGCAGGGAAAAAAAGAAAAAAAATCTAGAAAAAAAAGAATAAAGACAAAAAGCGTAAAACAAGTAAACATAGGTCTAAAATCGCTTAAAATGCATTTAAATAGGCTAAAACTTCAAACATTTGGCAATGGCGTCATAATAGGTCAAAAAAATGGTGCCATATTTTTTGATTTGTGGACGAAGGGGCCACTATATTCCAGGGGGACATTTTCAGACCCTGCACAGGTCTGTTAATCTACTACAAATTTGTTCATTATTGGTTTCCATTTCATCTCTTTGTGCTCAGTACATCTTTTCTAGGATTTCATCTGCGACTTACGCATTCTTCTTTATTAATCAACTCCAAAACGTTTTCTCTGCTTTGAGTTGGTTGTGGAATTGCACTTGACTAAATTTTTGAATAGTATTTGCTAAAAATGAAGCAATTTGCAAAAACTGCTTGATCCTTACTGTTAAATCTGTCATCAGGAAGTTTTACCATCTTCATTGCTTTTTCAACTGCAGTAGGGTCAAATTCATCTTTTGTTTCCTGGCCGGTGATTAATTTTTTCAATTAAAAACTCTTCTGTTACTTGTAAATGGGGTACAAGGCTTTCTTTCCGACAAAGCAAATCCCATGATTAATTTCTGCTGTATTTCTTTCATTGCTTCAGTTTTCTAAAGCTTCAGAACATATTTACAAGTGGTTGAAACATTGATTTCATTTTTCAGATGTTCTAAATATTCTTTATAGTTTCAAAGCGCAGTTCTGCATTGTTTCTACTTGGGGTTTTATTATATGTTTTCCAATTTTCAAATGCCGCAATAGCTTATATACCGCTTGTACATCTAGTACAACCTTCAACTGAAGATGAGTATGGAATTCACAAACCTCGCCTGTTCTCCAAACGAAACCAGACGCAGAAGACTAGACTTGCTGTAAAATTAGACTGATCGCCTTTGGGTGGGGAACAACCTCAGGCCGGCAGGGAGGTGTTAAGGTACTTTACAAACTGCTAATACTTTGATATAAACTATAGTGATAAAATTATTTAAATAAAATGTTTTCCTAAGATTGTATGTAGAACCTTCTGGAACATTCTGGAAAGTGAGGTCATATTACCTAATGCTCATTGGCTAAGAACTTTCTCAGAAGCTTCTGGAAGCATGCTTTGCTGGTATAGTAAATGGGGCCTGTTAGCTCCTGATTATTGACCTTTGCATATTTGCCTTCTCTTTGTGCTTTGTCATTACTGCTCTGGCTGTACTATACTACTCCTTTGCTTTGTGCTACTTGCTACTGCTGCTGTTTATCTGTTCCTGTTAGCAAATAAACTACTGTTGTGGAATCCTTTTGTGTACATCGCCACTGAAAACACAACAGTGTTGTGCGCATAAAATGGCAAAACAACTGTTCTTATTGAGGCATGTGTCGTGTAAATGGGCACTGCTAAAAATGTAGCAGTGTTTTTGCGCATATCCTAGCATGCTAACACAAACGCACTGCATTTTAAAGTACACTGCACTTTTTTGGCAATCTTTTGGGCATATATGCGAATATACTGCACATAAAATAGCACAGCCGCGGGAAAGAAAAAAATAAACCCACTAAAAAACCACTACTTAGTTTGCACACTGTACACAAAATACAAACTTTTAGTATAGACATACAAAAATAAAATCCAATGCAATACACAAAAAGATCTATTTATGTATTGCATTAGATTTTATTTTTTGTATGTGTATACTAAATGTTTAGTATTTATGTACAGTGTGCAAACTAAGCCTAGTGGTTTTTTTAGTGGGTTTATTTTTTTTCTTTCCCGCGGCTGTGCTATTTTATGTGCAGTATATGCGCATATTGGGCGCACAATATTGCCAAAAAAGTAGGCAATGTACTTTAAAATGCAGTGCGTTCGTGTTAGCATGGTAGGATATGCGCGAAAACACTGCTACATTTTTAGCAGTGCCCATTTACACGACACATGCCTCAATAAGAACAGTTGTTTTGCCATTTTATGCGCACAACACTTAATGGCAGTGCTCAAAAAATGGCACCAAATAGTTTCGCTTCTGAGACTGAGTGTCATATTTTTCTTTAATATAATATATAGTGTTATATATTTTTGATGATATTATTACATATCAAGAAGCACGAAAAAAAGGCATTTACTTTTGTCCAGTTGAAGGTTGTTTTAGAATGTACAAGCGGTATATAAGCTATTTACAGCATTTGAAAATTGGAAAACATATAATAAAACCCCAAGTAGAAACAATGCAAGAGTATGCACTTTGAAACTATAAAGAATATTTAGAAACATCTGAAATGAAATCAATGTTTCAACCACTTCAATCTGTTTCTGAAAGTTTAGAAACTGAAAGCAATGAAGAAATACAGCAAAAATTAATCATGGGATTTGCTTTGTCGGAAAGAAAGTCTTGTACCCCATTTACAGAGTAACAGAAGAGTTTTTTAATTGAAAAATTTAATCACGGCCAGGAAACGAAAGATAAATTTGACCCTACTGCAGTTGAAAAAGCAATGAAGATGGTAAAACTTCCTGATGACAGATTTAACAGTAAGGAATATCTAAGCAGTTCCCAAATTGCTTCATTTTTTAGCAAATACTATTCAAAAATTTAGTCAAGTGCAATTCCACAACCTACTCAAAGCAGAGAAAACGTTTTGGAGTTGATTAATAAAGAAGAATGCATTAGTCCAGATGAATACCTAGAAGATATAATAACACAAAAAGATGAAATGGAAACCAATAATGACAATTTTGTAGTAGATTAACAGACCTGTGCAGGGTCTGAAAATGTCCCCCTGGAATATTAGTGGCCCCTTCGTCCACAAATCAAAAAATATGGCGCCATTTTTGACCTATTATGACGCCATTGCCAAATGTTTGCAGTTTTTAGCCTATTTCAATGCATTTTAAGCTATTTTAGACCTATGTTTACTTATTTTACGCTTTTTTGTCTTTTTCCATTCTTTTTTTTCTAATTTTTTTTCTTTTTTTCCCTGCTTGACCTCCTTTCGTTTTATTGCCGCCTCCCCCATTTCAAAAAAATGCTTCCTGTGCCAACCCCATTTTGAAATTACCCCCATCAATAAAATGCACAGGTCTGGATTAAAACAAAAACTATATTATATTTAGTTAGTAATACTATAAAACGCACTACATTTTGTGTTTCTAAATCAGTAAACTGGTTGAGTTTAGAAAAAATAAAGATTTTAAGAATTTACGTTTTTTTGGAAAATTGTAAAATTTTGGTTGTAAAAATTATAAAATTTTTAAAAATTAAGTTTATTTTTGGAAAGTTTATTTATTTTTACTTATAAATAGTTAATTTTAGCACTATTAACAGAATATTTGGCTTAAAATCCATGACTAAATTATCCCAATTCTGCAATGGTTTATATTTGCTTCTAAAATTTTAGGCACTTAAATGATTGGTTCTCAAAAAGGGTACTTTTTTTCTTTATTTTTCTACAGTTGAAAGGACTACAAAGGGGTTAAACAATAGCAAAGGGGCAGCGCGGTCTGGATATTTTGAAGTCGTAATCTGGTTGATTTTCAAAACCAAAAAAAATTCAAAAATTTTTATTTTTTTGAAAAACTGTAAAATTTCATGTTCAAAAATTAAAAATTTAGCAAAATAATGTTGATTTTTGAAAAATTCAAACTATTTTACATAAGTAAGAACTAAATCCAACCACAAAACAAATTACTGTAGGTTTTTATTGTCATTCAAAAAAATCAATTTTTTTCCAAAAAAAATTCTTAAAAAAGTCGAAGGCACCAACTTCAGGGGGGTACCACAGACACACGGGTTGATCAAATTGAGCTAAAAATGCTCTCATTGTCATTCACAACACCTGAAATATCACATATATTAATTTGAACGAAATCTAAGACTATCGATCTGACAGCTTGGAATAGCGATTTTGAATCCATAGAGAATGCGGCTCTTAAATTTTGGCCTGACCAGCAGTCGAACTTCCTGCTATATGACTAAAAATAAAGATCATTTAAAATAAGAAAGTATTTTTTATACTTACAAAAACATATCTTTGCTCTAATATAGAAAAACATATCTTTGCTCCAATATAGGGTACCCACTCTTTATATTTAGTCCCCAAAATAAATTTCCTTATTATCCAAATATGTCCACCTCAGACTAGTTCACATCTTTTCTGTTTAAACAATTTTTTTAACTGTATTTCAATTATATACTAAAATTAAAAAGAATCAATACAACAAGTACAAAACAAAAAGCACAAAACATTAGAAGATTTTACATTTTCATTTTGCATGGGAATTAATTTTATTTTTTTTGCAGAGTTTGAAAGAACTTTCAAAGTTATATAGATAATCTAGTATTTGTTGATTATTATTTTGAAACTAAAATTAGAGTTTTGGTAAGTAAACTTAAAAAATAATTGTTTTTTTAAAGAAAATGGTAACTTTCAAAAAAGCTTTTTTGAAAAAAAAAAACGAAAAAAGATTAAAAAAAAAATTTTTTTATTTTTTTCTAAATTTCCATTTAATATACATAGAAAAGTACTATTATTCTGATAGTACGTCAAATTAAATAAGTTTAAAAGCTTAATTTTTATATTAGTTTTGAAATTTTATTAGGGTGAAAGAAAAGATTTTTGATTTTCAATTGTGTCTGGACGCAACTTGTGGTCGGTTTGTTTATTATTCACAAACTAAACCTTAGTTTAAAATAAAAGAATGTTTTCAAGAGAGTGTGATTTTTTGATTTAGAAAGAATATATTTTTCGCTTGTTTGGCAAATTTTTTTAGAATAATGATAAAAAACTTCTGTATTAAAGCCTTTACTGTAGACAAAAGTTCAACATTATGAAATTTATTATCAACAGCAAAAAAGTTTACGGTTTGACCAGGTTTTCTTTAAAACATCCTCAGAAGTCCCTGTATTTTGTACAATGATTTTCATTGTGGAAAACACCCACAACGAAACTGTTTGGTAAGAACAATGTTACTTTTTTTACTGTAATGGAATAAAAAACGTTTTTTAACAGGAGACCTCCCTCCACCTCTATAATGCTTAGTTTTTTTTGTAAAAAGTACAAGGAACGCTTAGCATTTTCCAGTGGTTTTACTAAAAAAACACCCCACTACGCTGTTTTGGAGTATAAAATAGAAAATAAGGCACGTAAAACTGGATTGACTAGTTTAGGACTAGCTAAAATTTCTGAGGGACTAATTAACAAATCAGAAACTAACTAGCACTAAGAGTAGGACTAAGTCTACGCCAAATTTTTAAACTTTAGCTTCAGCTTTAATGTTAGGCGCCCTATACACATTTATTAAACCGATTTTTTTACTTAAAATAATAAGATAAGATCACTGGCAGGCATTTAGTTTACATTTGTTTGTACAAATTGAAATATTGGTTATGTATAAGTTAATAAAATTTTTATTTTTAGCTTCAACTATTCAGCTTAAAATCACAAAGTGTTAATATCAGATGTTATAGCGCATTTCATAGTTGCCTTTTAAAGCTTGTGTGACAGTTCTGGGGATTACTTTCTCAGGGGTATATAAATAACTTGCTGATGTGGATATAAAAAGACAGAGCACAATATATAATTAAGTGCCTGGATTTTATATTCCGTCTAGAAAGTTTACTTACATTAAAAATGAACAGCGTGTGGCTATATAACTTCAACATAATTTATTACAAAGTTTTTAAAATGTTTTGACTTGCGCAGTTTGGCATTTAAGCGCACAAATTTATTTCTTGTGTAATTGTTAACAAATTGCATTTTGAGCAGTCTTGGTCTTCCAGGTATTTTGATTTCAATATGAAAGCAGTGGAAAGCTGTGGTTTTTAACTCATCATTACTGTCAAATATTTCTTTCACAAGAGCGTGTGCTTTATCCTAATCTTCCAGCTGATTTTTGGAGTCGCAAAGCCAAGCGACTACAGCCATAACATAATATTCTTTTTGGATCTCAGCTTTTTTTTCATTCCTATTTCCATTCATGGTATACGCTTATGGACCACCTTGGAGCAGATCCTCGTTTTTATGTCTATATCAAATGCTGGAATCTATATCAAATCAAGGACTTTCACGCGTTCTTGTAGTTATTCTCACCCCAGTTCTAGGTCAGAAATATTAGATTGCAGCTGCTGAATTTTGGAGGCCACTAAGGTTTTTCTGGTATTATGCGCCATTAGCTTTGTAATTGGGTATATAACCTAGCTATTATACAGCTTTATTTATAGTTGCATTAAGTTTTGGTTGAATTATTGTCATTATGGATTAGTTTAATCAGGAATATATAACACAAGAAAATGTGCAACTCTATATTAAATTTTTGAAAAAAATTTTGCTAGAAAAGTTGCAAACTTTTGGGAAACTTTTTAGCAAAAATCCACCATTTTCTATTATAGTCTATACAAAAATGATGCGGACTGGCGACAAAACTCGAACTTTGAAATGTTATATATCCATAACGGAGTTTGGAATAAGTGTGGGACATATATGGAAGCATAGCTTAGACTCTTGGCTATCTTTTGAAAAGGTTAGGAAAAAATGTTGTTCGATGACGTCATCACTACAGCCGATGCGGTAAAAAAAACCTGGTCTCAAAAAAAACAGAACTTTTTTATTAGTAGGAGATAAGAACCGCCGCTTGGTATGCTGTTAAAACATACTTTTCTGAGTTTTTTCTGAAAGTTTGAGCGAAATCGGCTCGCTCAATTTTTTTTTATGATGCGTTAAATGCGCGCGGTTTTCGCGATTTTTCGCCAATTTTGACCGCGCTAATAGAATTATTTATTTTGTTTTGCTTCCTGCTCAAAGGGTGTATGATATTGATCATATTGTTATATATTAAATCTCCGCCAATTTTTTTCTCGTTCCTACACAATAAAAATTTTTTTCTGGTATGGACCCCCAAAATTTTTTTGGGGTTCCAAAAAAATGACCTTTTTTGTTTTGTTTTGTTTACAAAACTACCAAAAATGTATTCTAGGCTCCACAAGCAATCTTTTAAGCATTCGATTGTGCAAAAAAACCCATTATTGAGCTTATAAAAGCCTTTAACTTTGGGTTGGGCCAATTTGGCATTTTTGGTGATTTTAATGGTTAATGCACGCCACAAGACGTGTGCAGAATAAAAATTTTGACAAAAACACCAACTAAAACAATGAAATTCTATGATTTCGTTTTAACTTTATAACATAATAGTCTGTTTTTGGTAAAATTACATGACAAAGCAATAACACATTTCTTTTAAAAATTCGAAATTTCATGTAAAAGACCGCTAAAAAATTATTATAACTTTGTTTTTTATTGTTTCATGCCGCTTTGTAGTGTAACTACACCACTGTTTTGCTTGGGTATTTTTTTGGCTTTTTTTATAAATGCTGCTATGCGTTCTACTGCGATTTCCTTTTAAATTTGTGTGCAAATCTCCTACTTTGCATCTTGGTAATTTAGGCCGCGCGGGCTGTTGGAATTTCACTTGCCTCCCAGGAATTTTTTCAATTCCCCTGTTCTCTCCACAGCGTTCAGTTATTGCACGCTGGAAGTAAAAAATCACTATGTAATTTTTTCGGCATTCAAAGGCCTCCTGTAGTGTGTCTCTCCCGCATATCTTTCACTTCCCGTTCTCCTCTCTACCCCCCCCCCCGCACGGTAGCATTTTTAAAAACAGATTTGTTTATTCAAAAGATGACATTTTAAAAAACATTACAAACTTTTGCACAAAACGTTACATGCATGTCTATATATAAATAGACGTAATGTCTGTGTGTGTTTGTGTGTGTGTGTGTGTGTGAGTCTGTCTGTGTGTCTGTGTGTTCCCTAACTCCTTCCTAGCCACCCAACGGATTAAGGTGAATGAGGTATCGTTGGAAAGCTTAACCCCAGGGAATGTCATAAGGGGGTTGAAATTTTGAAACAACTTACAAGGACATATTTA
>JASAMX010012153.1:0-18221 GCA_030248175.1 Microlaimidae sp. YZB2_3
TTTTTGAAACGGGGGGGAGCAATAAAACGGGGGGCAAGCAGGGGAGAAAAAAAAAGAGAAAAAAGGAAACAAAGAGAAAAAAAGAGAAAAGGGAAAAAAGAGACAAAAGAAGCGAAAATAAAGTAAAAATAGGTCTAAAATGGCTTAAAATTGAAATAGGCTAAAACTGCAAAAATTCGCGATGATGGCGTCATCATAGGTCGAAATTGGCGTCATAATTTTAAGGTACTTTTTCATTTTTTGGCGGGGGGGGGCAATAAAACGGGGGGGCAAATCCTCCAATAAAGCAGGGGGCATTTCCAGACCTGCACAGGTCTGCACCTTCTTTCCTTCTGTACATTTCAGCATCGTTTCATCGGTTACACAGTAACAAATACATAGATTTAAGATTTTTCTTGTCACCATCGCCAAAATAGTTAAAAGTCGACCAATCGCCATTGTGATGCTCGATTTTGTGACGCGTTTGGGACCTGCAAAGCGCCCTCTTTACCAAAATAAGAGACTTTTTAATGCATATAAAATAGCTCATTTGTATGTGAATCGTGTTCAGTGGATATCTTCTTTCTGCGTTCAAAAGCAGTGTGTCTGAGCTAGTGATATGTCTACCCTTCAATATCTGCTGAGAAATTCCAGCTATTTAAACAGAGGGAGGGAGCTGCGGAGCCACGCTGCTGTCATCCCGCCGCCCTTGTACACTGAGAGCAATACGCTATATATTTTTCGCGTCTGAGTAGCGATAACGATAAAAATGAGTGGGAAACTGTTAAATTCTGTACTGTAAAAATATGGACTGAAAAAAATTTAGGATCGCCTATCCCACTAACGGTAAGATCGATTTATACAAAGTTTTGGTGTGTAAAATTTAACTTTAGCTTTCCACTAATATAATTAATGTCTAAATTAGCCTTTTTGTTGGCGACATAAGCCCGCTTAAAAAATTTTTGATCAAAATCTTTGTAATACAAACTTTTGATTATACAATTTTCATGAGTTTATTTTCGAATTTATGCAATTTTTTAGGTCACAACTTTGGATTTGGCCACGACAATGAATCCTGCGCTTGTCCTAAAGAGCCTTGCAATATGTCTATATCACCTTGGTTTTCTGAACTCTACTGGTCAGAATGCACTTTAAAAACGGTAAAGGAAAAGGCAGATGCGGGCCGATACGACTGCCTCGCTTTTTCACTGCCTAAAAATAGCCTTTAAGTTTAAAATATTTGTTCAATTATTGCTCTGAAAGTTAATTACACATACTTAGATCCACATGACAGTCTTTTTGTTCTGATTGACTTTATTGGTAGCTCAAATTTCTTAGCTCAAAAAACACTCTGAACCTAAAAATTTTAAGAGGAAATACAGAATAAAGATGCAGGGAGGTTGGTTGCTCACTTTTTAATGGCCTAAAAAAATTTAAATGTCAAAAATAAACTCAAATCAAATTAGATTATTCATATCCAGATTTGCAAAACCGCAAAAATAATAAAGAAAACGCTTAAGCTTTTCCTAAAGAAATTTAGCGATAGAAGATGATCACAAATCATCGAAATCACAGCGAAAAAGTTTGAATCTAATTACAATTTTAATGTTTCGTCGAGCAGTTTGACTGGCAGTTCAGTTCCAGCAAAATGCACTCCATACTTTGAAACTAAAAGCAAATGCAGTTGTAAAGTTAAGATGTGAAAACTTTTTAGTTTTGAAATAAAGTAACTTCCCAACGTTTTAAAATTAAATATAACAAGTTTCGAAGTGTTTCACTCCATTGAAAATGACTACCAGCGTCTGTATTTTTTTGTTGTACAGCCAGACTCGCAGTGCTGAAATAATCGCAGTGCGAATAAAGCAGTATTGAGTGCAAAAGAAGTCGCAGTCCCCACTGCATGAAAACTAACAGTGTTAATAATCGCAGCTCAAGAAAACTAGCAGAAAATGACGGATTTTTACTAGAAAAGTCAGAAATTTAAAATTGAGACTTTTCCAGCAAAATTTTAGTCAAAAACTTAGTGTACAACTCTCTTCTGTTATATAATTCTTGCTGCTAGTTATTACATGTACTCAAACTTCACTTTAATATTTGTCTGTACTTTATATAATTACACAGCAGATCATTGGCTCATTTTTACTGGGTTGAATTAACTTTTAAATCAAAATTGTGAGCGGAACGGACCGTGGTTTTTAGCTCTATTTGAAAAGAGAGAAGGGGCTGTCAGATTTTTAATACTCGCGGCTATTCATGACATTTTCTTGAAGAGCGAGTGGTTTTTTTAGATGGAACTCATCTTTGTTTAAATGTAATTTCCTTTTCTATATTTTTTATTACGATTTATAACATTGAGCGTCATTATGGTAATAATTTAAGCTGTTCTCACTTAAATTTTATTCAATTCACTAATGTTTAAGCTGTACTTAGTCACCCAATAGTTTAACGATTACTTCACGCACAAAACACTTCTCGAAATTGACTGAAATAAACAAGTGTATTTTTGTATAAATATGCGTGATTATTAATAAAGCTTTTTAATTCCAATAAACTACTTGCAAAATTACTTAAAACATAATGTCTTTCAGTCTGTGTTAAATTATATGCTGCAGCTGTTCCAGACCTGTGCACGGTCTGGAAATGCCCCACTCAGTTTTATTGGAGGATTTTCCCCTCCGTTTTATTCCCCCCGACCAAAAACTGAAAAAGTACCCTAAAATTATGACGCCATTTTTGACCTATGATGACTCAAACTCCTATATCGCCATCATCGCGAATTTTTTTGCAGTTTTTTACCTATTTCAATGTATTTTAAGCCATTTTAGACCTATTTTTACCTTATTTTCGCTTTTTTGTCTCTTTTTTTCCCTTTTCCTTTCTTTTTTTCTGTTTTTTTCTCTTTTCTTTCTTCCCTGCTTGCCCCCCCCGTTTCAAAAACGTTGCCCCCCGTGCCCCCCCGTTTTGGGATTGCCCCCCCAATAAAACCCGGGGGGAGCAGTGCACAGGTCTTTTGTTCTACATGGCAAATAAATTTTATTGTTGTGGTAACGATGTATTGACCTAAATGTACAGTATTATCAATGTGTTTATGGTAGGATTAAAGTTTATTTTGGATTGTAAAAGGTACCTTTTAAGCCTTCTACTTGTCTTTTAGACAAGTAAAAGGCAGGTGACATAGGGTAGAAATTTCGGCATGTTTTAAGAACACAACATAAAAATAAATGAATTGTCATAATAATGTTTGGCAGATTTTACGTTTTTGCTTTAGTTGCTTAGGTAAACTAGTATTTAAGATATGGTTCAAGATTTTTGACTTGCATAATAGTTTTTGCAAAGCTTACAAATTTTATCATGATAATAATTTAATAGTGTTTTTATTTTTGAAGAACGCCGAAAATTTCATGTTATGATTTGTGTTGAAAACAAAATTTGGCTGTATTAGGTTAGGCCTAAGCCAAACACCATTTTGTTTAATACTTCTTATAATTTCTAAAATATTTCCTGTTTTTTTATGCCAAGTTTTTCATATAAGTTTTTTTTTCATTTTTTTTAACCAAATTGGATGTGCATGCTTTGTTAAATATATTTTTGCAAATGTAAAACCGGGTAATGGAGTAAGCCGGTAAAAGTAGCTCGTTGCTACTATGTATCTTATCAAATATTTTATAATGGATTTGGTATTTGGCCATTTCCCTTAGTTTTGTTAAGTATTTATAACAAGTCACTGAGGTGACAACCACTTTGTATACTAATTAAATATTTATGAGTAGAAACACAATTATATATATTTCTTCAAAGCAAAGATAAAACAATATTCAAGTGAATCTTTCACACAACAAGAAAGAGCTGACAATAAATTTACCATGTTAAAAAGCAACTCAGTTTAAATATAACTTTAGTAACAAACAACCCTTTTCTTTACAATAATAATTATTCTTGTTGATTTTTTCAACCCAACCCACGTTTTACTCTAGCTACCATTTACATTAAATTAGCATGAAATTCAAAACAACAATCATGGTTAAATCAATTTACTCAAAAATTCAAGTCTTTAGTTTTATATACGACACACTCAAGCCGACTTTTACGTGGTAGAGACCCGGGTTTCGTCAATGAGTAAAATTTTGATGATGTTACTTACAATTCTGCAAGAATAACTAAAAATTATTTCAAGTTAGCTTTACCAAACCTGGTTTTTTACGTTAAATTACTATCAAAACTGATAAAAAAATCAACAAAAATAATTTTCTTTTGCGAATTCACAAAAAATATTACAAACCAAACTACACTAAACGCACTAATTTGACTAATTATAAAAATAATACAATAAAAATATTTTTACAAGTTTCTGGCTAAGATATCACAGACAAAAATAATTTTAAATTCGACATAAGGTTAAAAACATAAATACACCAAATTTTTACAACACACAACCAAATACTGTAACCTATAAAAGCCAAAAAACTTTTATTTTTTCAGCGTTTAAAAGCTTAGTTAGTCAATTAAGCTCACCTTTTCCACTCCACTTTTCTCCTTTCTAAAAAAACACGTTTGTGTCAAAAACATCATGGTAAAATTTTCAACTACGAAAATTTTCCAGTTATATAAAAAGAAAGCAGATCCATAAAAAACATTCATTTCAGGAGCCTTGTCACGACTCAAACTCCTATATCGCCCGAAATGAACCATTCCTTTAATACTAGGCCAATTGGGCTGGAATTTTAAAATGATGTAGCCTTGATGCCAGGAAATTGACATAGCAATTTTGAATCAGTTATGTGTGTATTAGGGATGCATTGAGCACCAGAATTTATTTGTGAGCTAAGCATTACTTAGTACTCACAATTAAATTAATTGTGAGCTTGAGCTTGAGCTTAGTACTCACAATTAAATATATGTGAGTACCAATTTGTATTGAGCATTTGTGAGCAGCTCAATGCATCCCTAGTGTGTATTAATTAAAGGGTCAGTCTGTTTGAGGCGATATAGAACGTCTTTGGCGGTTGAAAACGGACTGCTCCTTTAATACAAAACATATTTAACTCAAATTGGAACGTAAGTTTCTTGGCACCAGTACTACATTACTTTCGAATTGCAGCCAGGGATGCCTAATATACTAGAATTATACTATACTATACTCGAATTATTTTGGGGTTTTATACTATACTATACTATACTAGAATTAAAACCGGACATGTTATACTATACTATACTATACTAGAATTAAAGCCGATCGATCTATACTATACTAGAATTAAAGGTTTCTTACTAGTATACTAAAACAATTTTAGTATAGAGTTTATACTAAAATTAATTTGAGTAAACTAAAATATTTTTAGAAACTAAAACTATAAATGTGGTTAAAAACGCAACATATCTTATTATTATTTTACCAAACTTCTCTAAATTCTTTTAACAAGTATATTTTTACCACAACATTCCTATTTTGTGTCTTTTAATGTGGATTATAAACAAAACCGTACTATTTTTCCACCAACTTTAGGTGGTGATTTTAAAAAAATACCACCACGCGTTTGCATGGGTGTCGAAGTTGTGCAGCAGGTGATCTCCAAAAATGTACGTAATTTCTTGTGTTTTTGTGTTTTTAATGATTAAAAATCAATGTGGTGATAATTAATGACGACGCAAATTTTTTGAAAAACATTTTTTTCTTTTTTGAAAACCAATCATGTATTTTTAAATTTAACTTTGAAATGTGTTTTATGTGTCCTTTTTGATAGGGTTATGTTTAAAAATTTCAATTTTATCTTTTGAAATTTTGTAATTGTTATATATTACTTAGGTTTAAGTACAAAAACAAATACATAACTAAAAGCATTTCGTACGATACTCTTTAAAATGTGGGTATGAATCCAGCGATATAAATTATAATTATAATAATTATAATTAAACTTTAATTAAATAAATTAAGAAAATAAATTTAAAAAATAAATTAAGCGATTTATTAAACTCATAGGTCTTATACTATACTATACTAGAATTAAAATCGCAGGTCTTATACTATACTATACTATACTATACTATACTATACTATACTATACTAGAATTGGCATCCCTGATTGCAGCCCGATCGGCCAAGTATTAAGGTAGTAGTTCATTCCGGTCGTCATACGAGTTTGATTCGTGACAGTGCTCTTTTGAAGATTTCATAATATACCAACACCCCAAATAAAAAATTTTATTGGCACCCGGAGTATTATAGACAAATAAAATTTAGACCGTTACCTAAAATAAAATAGTACTTACTTCTTAATAATTTTCAACTGCACTACTTATATTTAATTTTGCACTCGCACCCTTTTGCCTCGCTGCTACTGAACTTGTCGATTTTTTCTATTGCGACAGCAACAGTTAACGTCAATTCGAAGTTTGGGCAACTCTGCCTTTGATTCATTAGTGTGCAAATCACGTCAAAATAAATCAGTACCTCCTTTGGCAGATTCAGTAAGCTTTAGTATGGTGCATCAGTTGAGAAAAAAAACGATTCAAGCCATCGTTGCATGGATTTTACATCCATTTTGAGTTTGTATGTTGGACTAACATCACAATATTTTTAACCAGAAATACAATCTTGTCTTGCTGCCTATTTTTTCCACTTCGCTACCAATCCCGCACCTTGCACAATTCTATAAATTAAATAAAAATCAATACAAAATAAGACATTAAATAGGAAATCGCAATAATCCAGGGTATTATTCGCGGTAAATTAATAAACTATAAATATTAATTATTACAACTATTAATCCAAAATTCAAGAGTGCTATATTATACAAAATCAAAAAAAAAACATTTGATAGTTTTTTAAGCATAGGAGACAGGTAGGTCATAATTGGATATTCGTATTGTGGTATTATACCCGTGTCTTACTGTTGTCAACAAAATAGCAGATCTTGCTTGAGTATGTAGTATACCCATAGGTAAGCACGGTACCGACAGCTAGGGGAGGTGGTTACCCGGGGTAAATTGCATTTTGAATTCTAGGAGGGGTGTCCCAGGGGAGTCCGGACCCCTTTAGCTTTTTAGGGAGTTCGCCATACATGGCAAGTTGGTCCGGAGTGGGGGAGGGGGTAACCCCAAATTAGGGGGGTTAAAAACCGAGAAACGCAAAATACCCATATCGTTTTTTTTTCTGCAGTGTATTTTACCCATATCGTTTTTTGATTTCAAAGAAAAAAATAGGTAAAGACGCTAATTTTAGGTCAAAAAGGCCCTTTTATTGCATTTTTTGAGTTTTTACTGTTTAAAACATTCATTTTGACCTCAAAACTTAAGTTTGGATGCAGTTAAAAGTCATTTTAAAGACATATTTTTTCTTCATTTTTCCAAAATTGGGGGGGGAGGCTTTAACCTTTTCTCCCCCCCCCCACTTCTGAGTGGGGGGTTAAACCTCCCTTCTCAGAATTTGGGGAGAGTTAACCCCCCCGTGCCCATGTATGGGTTCGACCCGGGCTGCGAAATTTTGAAATCTAGAGTGGGGTCAGTTGGGGTCCGGTGTCCAAAGCAAAACAGTTTTAAATCATAATAACTTTAATAATTGTTCTTTTTATAGGATAATATTACATTTTATTGAATAAAAAGCGATATTCTTTTATAAAAAGGGTGTAAAACTATGAATATGTGTTAAAAATTTACGTTTTTGGAAGAAAATTCAGTATAAAAAAGTACCTTAAATTTTCCCGAGGGAGGAGGAGGGGGTCAGTTTTCAAATTCTAGAGGGGGGGTCAGGGATAAAAAATTCGGAAATTTGGGGGGAGGAGCCCAATAGATTTTCGTCAAGAGGGGGGGGGGTCCCAAAATTTCGAGGCCACGGAAGGGGTGGACCCCACCCTGCCCCTTCCTTTCTCACCTATGATTATACCCGTCTCTGCTGCCAAAAAAAAATTTTTTTTTGCCTTTTTATGTAATAAAAATGGTAAAAATCTAAGGCGGATAGTGCGGATTTTTAAAAAAAATTGAGAAACTGTGTGATGGGTAAGGTTAAACTTTAATAGTATTTCTAACTTTAGTTGTAATTGATAATAAAAACTATTAGCACCCTTACATTCTCCGAACTCGACAAATCTTTGTTTATATTTTTCATCAACTTTTTTTTATATTTTTCATAAACTTTTTTTTAAAATACTACCCCAAAATAAACTATAAAAAAGGGGATGGCGTAGAGCGCAGATCCCTGCAAAACGTTTAATATGGGCAAATTCGTAAATCTGGCAATTTAAATAAAAAATTGAAAAGTTTAGTCATTTAAAATTATGCCACAAAATTTTGATTTTAAGCGAGTTAGTTGCAAGATAAGAATTTCTCTGTCTAAATAACAAGATTCAGACAGATTTAATCAATTATTGGTGCTCTTATTACGATTTTTTATAAAAACCATTGTCTGTTTATTTTTTATATTAAAATTGTCGATGGCTAAAAATGTGGTTAATTTTTTTATTATTTCAGTAGAATATGGTGAAACACAGCGAATTCTAAATACAATTTCATTCCAATCTGGATGAAATTAAAGTAATTTAATACTTCTAAGTCCCTATATCGCCAACTGCTAGACTAAGAGGAACTGAGCTTAAACAGTTAGTTTTCCCAAAACAAAACTATTTAATTTTGCGTTAAAAAAGATTGAATTCACTTAATGAGTGTTTTAGCAAGGAAACGCTCAAAAATGAGCTTAACAATTTATGGCTGAATTATATCTGGCTAACCTTTAAAAATTGTACGGGGCTTATAAGAATATAACTAAAAAGGTTATGACGTTTAAAAAGACGAATTGGACCTCATATTTTTTCTAAATCCCGCCTTTTTACAAAAAAATAGTCATTTTTACACGTTAAAAAAATCAACAATTTTGTTCTGAATTAAAAAAGGTAACTGACTTAAATTTGAACGGCCTTAATTTCGGCCACCGGCTGTCATTTTTGCGATGCACAAAATTCCGCCACTGTTTATACAGTGCCTGTCCCAAGAAAGGATAAAGGAGGATAGGAACTTGTGGTAGTTTCTCTGTAAAATTTTCTACGCGGTATGCCTGCAGCCAGCATTATCTATAAAATAATGTCGTCATTAAACGGCTATGAGAAAAGCGTGACAAAAATCCCTGCATTATTATTTTGCTGACAAGTATGTCGCAGTTCCGCCGCTCCTAATGAAGATCATGGGTCCCGGCAAAAATATGCCAACTAGTAGCTGGTTTGAAGCTGGTCCTGATTTGAGGATGATGCGTTGATGGGTGTTGTTTTGCATCGTTCTGCATTCCCACTGCGTGCAGGCCAGGATTCTGGTGATTCCCGCTATGCAAAACACAAACGCACACAACACAACATCTTTTCACATGCACACACATTAACACGACCTTGGGACCAGGGGACCTTTGGGCGAACCCCGCAGCGGTTGCAGATCTCCTCCGAGAGTGGGAAGAGGGGGTGAGCAAGGTGAGGAGCGTGCCGAATGGAAACAACCAGGGTTGAACGAAGCTGGTTGCTGGCAAAAGACAACATCATGGGTCCGAAGGTTAGAGTCTCTCTACCACAGGAGAAAACAGAAGAAGAAATGAACTGCATAATAGCTAGATCGTCATGTCGTCTATCTAGCCATACACAGTTCATATCATAATTTTGCGCAAGGCAAAAATAAGGCTGGCCAAATTTAAGTCAGTTACCGATATTTGATGAATATGTTTTTAAATAGTTTTAATTTGTTTTGTTGTTAAATATTCGATATTATAAAGCATCGAGGTCAGCAAGATATAATTTGATTATAGCCTAAAACTAATGTTTCCGCTACCCATTTCGAAAGACTTACTTTCGTGTTACTCGTCCGTACAATTAAACCGAGGTACAAGGTTTAATTAATCTAATAAAGATGAAAATTTTGATTTTGTTAAGTTTTTAAAGTGTAACCTATTGCCTTTAGAACTGACTCTTGGATAAGAGTAATGAACCCAGCGAAGCATTAACAACATAAGATGCTAAAAAACATTTCAGCTGGCGAGGGCCTTAAAAAACTAAGTGTGCACCCACCCTATGATTCACTACTTTTTAGATTTTACTTAATTTTTAAAGTTTAGTTTTTTTAAAATTTTTAGAGTTTAAAGAGTTTTTAGCTTTAAATGAAGTGTTTAAATCGGTTCCGAAATTTGTAGGCTCTAATTTTCCGCGGCTCTACATTCCTTAAATCAATAAATTTTTTGCTCGCTTACCGGATATAAATACTATTTCAATAGGAAATAGACGATGGCAGATAGGATGGCCGAATGGAAGACCAAAAGGGCCGTTGCCAAATCGTCCGGGGTTTCTAGTGTCCGAATTCCGAAATTCACGGCACCAGTCAGCAAATTGGCTAGGAGGAAGTGGACCAAGGCCTTTCGGTTGATCCGCACCCAGAGGCACGGTTCCAGCTGATCGAACGTGGAGTCTCCTGAAGCTTTGTACACTCAAGTACAGTTGGTATTGGCCAAACTAATGTCCCGCATTTCAAAAAGTTTCACACGAAAACGTTAAAAGTCTTACAATAAATAACTCAAATAGAAAATTGACACCAAGTAAAATGCGCGAAATGACGTTATTTCCAATTTTGTAAAACATAATATATAGCTCAAAATAATTTTAGAAAAAGAAAGAAAGCTAGGAGTTTAAGTAAAGGGAACTGAAACAAAAAGCCATTCCCAAAAAAAAAAAAAACCAGGGAAGGAAAAAGACCCCAAAAAAACCACCATTAAATCATACATGGCAAAGTTGTGGGGAGGGGGGTTAAACCAAGATTTAGGCGGAGTTAAAATCCGAGAAACGCATTTTACGTACCCAAAAAAACGTACGCGTCCCCATATCGTTTTTTTTCTGGAGTGCATTTTACCCATATCGTTTTTCGATTTTAAAGAAAAAATAGGTAAAAAAAAACGCCAATTTTAGGTTAAAAACCCAACCCTTAATGCATTTTTGAGCGTTATATTGCTTAAAAGATTTATTTTGGCCTCAAAACTGAGTGGGGGGAGGAAAAGGTTAAAAAAATCTCAAAATTTGAGGGAAGGGGTTAACCCTTCAACCCCCACCCGCCGTGCCCATGTATGGCTTAACTTATAATGGTAACAAATATACAATACCTATTTTGGGTTGCTACTATGACATTATTTTATTAATATAATATTTCCTATTACGGTATTGTAAAATTTATATTGTGAAGTACAAGCAAAAAGAATTCGTTTTTTGGTTGAACCACGTATAGCTTGGCTATTTCAGCTTTTTTTCCACATAAATGCACAATAATTGGTAAGTTTTTTATTGAATGATGGGCGTTTTTTTAATTATAAAAAATTCTTACCCACGGTGTGCAGGGGCCATTTCATTCCGGTCCCAAATAGAATAAGAACTTCAACTGCAAGAAATAGTGATAGATTCAAGAGGCACAAAAAAATCTAAAAAATTGAGATTTTTGACATTTTTTTGGTGGTTTTTATACTGATTTATTATAAATATTTTTAAACAATAAGTTCATAAAATTAAAACTAATATTTTTCAAAACTGTTAATTAGACAATTAGTGTCTAAAAAAGTCACAACGCATAGGTTTTTGTAGTCCATAAAATTCAGATTAGAACATAGTCCATAAACCTAACAATGCTATCAATGTACCCGTTTTTTAAGGAGCTATCGTTTATTTATACTCTTTAAGGGGGACGATTGATCTATAGGTTACAATTGCAACCCTCAAAAAGAAAAACCGATTTTTAAGCATTACTAGTTGTCATATTTCTAAATAGTAGGACTGTATTTTCCCTTCCTGGTAACTCTGAAATATTAAAAAGAAGGTGGCTTAGTCAGTGGAGAGTTTCCAGATAATGGGGGACGAACCGTGGCAGGTTTATTTGTTCCAAGAAGAAAATATATTATGAACGGCGTCACTAATAAAAAAACCCATCAGAATCCAAAGGCTATTTTTTATGACATTCAATGTTATTAGTATCGTTATTTATTTTCAGCTGATGTAACTTCGGTATAAAATATAGTGACGGGAAACAATTATTTTATTTTTGCCAGTGGATTTTTTTTGCCCTATTCACGGTTCCAAAAAAGTACAACTAACGGCAAGTAAAATTTAAAATATTATGCTAGTGTGCAAATAAAGTAAAAAAATTTACAATCCAAAGGATGTAGGGAACACTGATTTATTATAAATATTTTTAAACAGATTCATAAAATTAAAACTAATATTTTTTAGAACTGTTTAATTAGACAATTAGTGTATAAAAAAAGTCACAACGCATAGGTTTTTGTAGTCTATAAAATTCAGATTAGAACATAGTCCATAAATTTAACAATGCTATCAATGTACCCTTTTTTAAAGAACTATCGTTTATTTATACTCTTTAGGGGGGACGATTGATCTATAGGTGACCACAGTCACAAACCTCAAAAAGAAACATTACTAGTTGTCATATTACTAAATATTAGGACTGTATTTTCCCTTGCTGGTAACTCTGAAATATTAAAAAGAAGGTGGCTTAGTCAGTGGAGAGTTTCCAGATAATGGGGGACGAAACTTGGCTGGTTTATTTGTTCCGAGAAGAAATATTATATTATGGCGTCACTAATAAAAAACCCATCAGAATCCAAAGGCCATTTTTTATGACATTCAATGTTATTAGTATCGTTATTTATTTTTGGCTGATGTAACTTCGGTATAAAATATAGTGACGGGAAACAATTATTTTATTTTTGCCAGTGGATTTATTTTTTTTTGCCATATTCACGGTTTCAAAAAAAGTACAACTAACGACAAGTGAAATTTAAAATATAATACTCGTGTGCAAATAAAGTAAAAATTTACAATCCAAAGGATGTACGGAAGGTTCGCCATGCGCCTGGAAGGGAGATCCACAAAACACTCACTGGCAAGCAAAAGAGAAACGAACAAGAGCGTACAAGCAGACAACTGACCCAATAAACATATCCAGTCTTTTAGTTTTACCCTAAAAATAACAAATATTAGTACAGATACAGAAATCATTACAACTCTTATTTAGGTGACAATTAAAAGGTTTGGATACAAAAATTTCCAATCACTAAATGAACATAATGTGGTAAAAATCTAGTAAGTTTTGAGGGCAAAACTCGCAGGATAAAAATAACAATCAAATTGGTACACGATTTTTTTAAAATGAATTGAATTGTAAAACTTTATAAAGATTTCCAAAATGAATGGTTGAAATGAATTATGTGAATTATTGAACAGAAACTGTTAAAATTGTTTTGGATTAAGATTTTTTTTTTGACTTATTCAATATTGATATTATATATATTCGGAATGGATTACCTGGGTTTTTGAAACCAACTTCCTAACCGTAGGCCAGCCAAGTAAAGCGCAAAATAACCAATTACAGAAATTAAACCTAAAAATTTCGATTATAAAAAAGAAGTAATTTTTTTTATAATAAAATAAGCCTTTTTGTTAAACGTTTTTTTATTGAAAAACAAACATTTTCAGTACTTACGACATTGGTTTGAAGAAGGTATATAAAGTTAGATTTATAAGAGAGTACACTAGTTTCCAAAAATTGAATTTTTTTCCATTTTTAAAACTGGGACTTTATAATTAGTAGAAAATTCAGGTTTTAAGGAAGGTCAGTTTGCGGATTTTTTATTTTTTATTAGGTACTACGGATAATTTTTGTGAAATAAACTCAAGAGTAAAATCGTAAAGAATTACACAAGTCCAGACACCAAAAAATCGTGGGTTCAACTCAATTACAATCTTAGTGTACGCCAATTTTCTAAGATAGATTTTTTTCTTTTCTCTTTTTACCCTTTTCTCAGAAATTAAGAAGGAACGTTAAAACCTTTTTCTTTAAAACTTACCCCCTCTCTTTCGGTGCAGATGTTTTGGGGCATTCCTTCAAAAAATTTTGAAGGAAATGTTGCAGCAGTATGAAAAATACTAAAATTAATGATTTTTTTAGGGGATTCGGCAAAACTTAAGCAAATTCGAAAGCTGTCAGAAGGCTGTCTATCTAAACTAACATTCATTTATAAAATCTTTAATTTTAGTACAAAATTGAGTGAAAAAGTTACAAAATAAGACTAATGCGGGCACCCAAATCCAGTTTATCTTATTTTCAGAACCCAACTATCAGTGGCGTGCCCAGGATTTTATTTCGGGGGGCGGTCTGGGGAGGTACATACTAACCCTGAGGGGGGTCTGGGGGGCGGCAGCCCCCCAGAAATGGGAGGTTTGGGGGGCCAGAGCTTCCCAGCGGGGTCAAGGGGCCGAGCCCCTTGTCAGGGGGATCCGGGAGGGCAGAATGCCCCCATAGGTGTTTTTGGTCGGGTCCGCTGGGGGGGGGGGTCCACCCCCGGGTGGAAGGCCAAAATTTTTTAGGGGGGGGGGGGCCGGACCCCCCCGGCGGGTTTGGGGGGTCGGCCCCCGGGGCGAGATTTGAAATTTAGGGGGGGGGGGGGTCAGGGGGGGTCCAATTTTTAGCAAAATTTTTTTTAACTCAAGAAATTAACTGTTTATAGGTCTAATATTGAAGTTTATGTATTAAAACAGCCTATTTAGGCTTAAAAAGTGTTATTAAACACTGTTTTTAACTAAAAACCCGTGTTTTTGACAGTAAAAAAAAAAATATAATTCCAAATTGGACGGAAGGGGGGGGGGAGGGGGGTTAGCCTCGCTAGGGGGGGGTCAGGCCGGACCGCTCTCGAGCTTTGGGGGGGAGGGGGGGCCCCTGAATTTTTTCTAGGGGGGGGTCCAAAATTTTGGCTCTAGGGGGGGGTGCACCCCTCTGTCCCCCCCCCAAAAAAAAACACCTATGAATGCCCCTAGGGGGAGAAAATTTTTAATTTAAGGCGCTAAAATACACTAGAAATTTTAATTCCAGATGATAATTAAAACAAAATATAAGGTTTTTTTATTCCTATCCATTTAAACCATGTGTTTAAAACGTTAATAAAAGGTTAATAGTGTTTATAGTAGTTTTATTTAACATGTATGCCTTAATTATTGAGCGGCAAAATCGATTTGAAATTGAAAAACTGAGAAAAGTTGTCAATTTAAACTACCCGCGAAGCGGGGAAAATTTGGTTTTTTGACTATTAATATGCTTTTGGAAGGCATCAGGAAAGTTTTTGTAATAATATTTAAGAAAAAAAATTTTCTCTCCCAAAATTCAAAAAATGTAAGGGTCCCCCCTTACGAAAAAATCAGGCTTCGCCGGATTTCGGGGGGGGGGGCGGCCGCCGCCCCCCCCCCGCCGCCTTCCCCCCCTGGGCACGCCACTGCCAACTATATAATAATATAATAACTATAAATAGTTTATTATATAAATAATAAAAATATTAAGATTCCACCTTCGCGATTGGCGTCAAAGATTCCCTCTCTTGTCGCGGAATTGGTAGAACCCCACAACAACACGGAGGCCAGACCGTGTCGACTCAGCAAATACTGGTAACCGACGGATACTGCAACTGATAACAACCCAGCCAATCGTGATAAGGGCAAAGCGGAGGAAAGCAGAGCAGAGAAGATCTATAAAGGATAAAGTTGTTGCTGATAAGGTTGCCAACATCGTTATTAATGTTGGACGAAGAGTCTCACTCAACCATGGGGGTGAAATTTTTTCGCTCCTGCTGGCTTGTCTTAGCGCCAGCCCTTTACATAATCATCTACATAGGGAAGATATGTTTCAGGTAATGCAACAACAACAACATAATAAGATAAAGTAGTAACCCACATTTATTATACATCCGTGGTAAAATAAAAAAAACACATTTACCTCGAGTAAGTTTCCCCTTGTTTTCTGGATCCGTATTAACTAAAATTCTTACGCAAAAAAATTTCAAACCATACATGGGTTAGTTGGTCCGGAGTGGGGGGTTAAACCCCGGGGGGCTAAAATCCGAGTTTTTTTCTGGAGTGCATTTTACCCATATCGTTTTTCGATTTAAAAAAAGGGTAAAAACGCTAATTTTAGGTCAAAAAAACCTTTTTTATGGCATTTTGAGCTTTTTATTGTTTAAAACATTCATTTTGATCTCAAAACTTAAGTTTGGAGGCAGTTAAAAGTTATTTTAACACATTTTTTCGTAATTTTTCCAAAATTGAGGGGGGTTAATTTTTTCTCCCGCCCCACTTCTGAGTGGGGGGGGGGAAGTTAAAACCCCTTCTCAGAATTTGGGGGGTTAACCCCCCCCCCAACCCCCTCCCCCTTGTGCCCATGTATGTTTCAAACAGTACATCTGAAAAAATTCTGCCATGAGGAGGGACCTTTAAAAAGTTTAGGATATTTTTGGGTTTTTTTAGTATTGCAACGGGACCCTTAATTTTTAGACAAGTGCTTTCGGAAAATTTTCAAGATTTTTTACAGTTTATAACCCTCTCTAATTCCTTGCTCCTGTGTTTGCAAAACACAATCGGTTCACACCTGTGCACTGCCCCCCCCCTCCCGGGGTTTTATTGGGGGGGGGGGGCGATTCCGAAACGGGAAAGGGCACGGAGGGCAATTTTTTTGAAACAGGGGGGGCAAGCAGGGGAGAAAAAAAAGAGAAAAAAGGAGAAAAAAAAAAGAAGGGAAAAGGGAAAATAGGGACAGAAAAAAAGCAAAAATAAGGTAAAAATAGGTCTAAAATTGCTTAAAATACATTGAAATAGGCTAAAAACTGCAAAAAATTCGCAATGATGGCGTTATCACATCATAGGTCAAAATTGGCGTCATAATTTTAGAGTACTTTTTTCATTTTTTGGCGGGGGGGGGGGGGGGGCAAATCCTCCAATACAGCGGGGGGGCATTTCCAGACCGTGCACAGGTCTGATCGGTTGTTGTTATTATATTATACGTACGACCATCACAACAACAACGTACGTCCTCGATTGGACTGGCTTCCATATTTGATCAAAAAAAAATCTCCTTCCCTTTCCCCACTGCAGGAGCAAACCTCACGACGTCAAACACCTTTTTATATGCCCTTAACATCCAACGACACTCAAAACAGAAGATTTATGGGAAAGACAAGTGGATGCGGTCAGGTTCTTAGAAGGCATAACCTGATGCCCCGGCTACGAACAGCAACAACATCGAAAAAAATGGCCGCAGCAAACAGAAAACATCGAAAGCTAATGCAGCAACACGTGGACTCGTCATTTATTTATAGTTTCTACAAAAAAGCTGGATTAAAAAAATGTAATAACTGATCGTATTTTGCCAGCAGAAGCGTTTAATATGTTGATGACAATTATAATAATATTTTAAAGTTAAAATCTAGTAAAGATTCAAAAACACTTAAAACCACCGTTCAATCTGATCAGTAAAAATTTTCTCTATTTCCTTATGATTTATGTACAAATTCTTACTTTGACAGTGGCGAGGGTGAAGAAAAAATTCCAGTGCAGCCCGTACTCGGAGATGTGCTCGTGATACCCACTTAGCTTGACCACCGCCAGTCGCAACAACCCCAGCACCACCAGCGGAACTGAACTCAGGATCATCTTGGAAACTCTAGAAATGTTAATATTTTTTTAGATTTAGGTTGGAGGTAGAAATGAATTAAAGAGAGTGGGTTGGTGGGTTTTTCTTCCCATCCCTTTTTGAAAAAATCTTTAAACTGCCAATGAATGAATTCCACGTAAGAAATAATTTGCATTTGTTTGGTTGAAAAGTTCACTGGCAACTGTCGAAATAACAAACTGCGCAAAAATTACTGAACGTACTATTACTGAACTAAACATGATACGAAAAGACCAATCAGCCGCGTGCCAACCATTCTTATGAAAATTATTTCTTACGTGTGATTTATCCATACTTCCATAGGTGAGAAAGGGGGGGCAGCGTGGGGTCCACCCCCTCTAGCCTCGAAATTTTGGGACCCCCCCCCCTAGACGAAAATCTAGGCCCCCCCCTATACGTGAGCAAGTTCGTCCTGAGTGGGGGGTGTTAAACCTCAAATTAGGGGGGGGTTAAAATCCGAGAAACGCAAAATACCCATATCGTTTTTTTCTGGAGTGCATTTTACCCATATCGTTTTTCGATTTTGAAGGAAAAATAGGTAAAAAAAAACGCTAATTTTAGGTCAAAAAGCCCTTTTTATAGCATTTTTGAGCTTTTTATTGCCTAAAACATTCCTTTTGACCTCAAAACTTAAATTTGGGGGCAGTTAGAAGTCATTTTAAAGACTTTTTTTCTTCATTTTTCCAAAATTGGGGGGTTAACTTTTTCTCCCCCCCCCACTTCTGAGTGGGGGG
>JASAMX010012154.1:0-22951 GCA_030248175.1 Microlaimidae sp. YZB2_3
ACAAAAGAGACAGAGGACAACCATGATCGTCAGCAGCGTCCTGTGCAATTGCACGATTCCAATCTCATTTCTTATCACCGCAAAACAAGGGAGCAGCTGATCCAGCGTAAACCACAGTCCAATGAAGAGCAACGACATCAAAACAGATCTACAGACCAGTTTAAACAGCGCGGAACTGATTCTAGGAAGGACCAACAACACCAGGAAGCACACGAAAGACCTCTGGAGGAAGAAATAGCCTTCACTGAGGCACAAAAACAAGAAGAAATTAAACAGGGAAAAGAAGAGGGGTCCGGAGTGCGCCCAGCTCTTCCGGACCACACATCTTCAGAAATCAGTATTCCCAGCAGGATAGAAAGCATTAGAAGCTCACTGTTGGACCAGAGCCGTTCAGAAACTGATGATGGAAACAATGGAAGTGTTCACTTTTCAGCAGACGAAACTGTAGACAGCGCCTATCAGCATTCCATGGTGATTTCTACATCAAGTGAACCTCTGTCACATGACAATTGTAACCAGGAAAGTGCAAATCTAAGGATCGCATCTTGGAAAGGCATCAGCGGATTTACTGGACCCAGATATTTCGGTTTGCCTTCGGAACAAGCTAAACAGAAAGTGCCATTTCAGTACCAACAGTCAGTAAGACCAGGACAACAAATGGGCTTGGATCCTAAGAACGACCTTTATTTGGGGTGGCCGCCATTTAAAGATGACAGCTCAGAACCTCCACCATATAACTCAAACAGATCTTCATCACCTATGCCACATCCAAGGGAGGATTCATTTGAAGAAGCCTATAATGCTCAGTTTTCTGGAGTCAACCAGAGAACTAATTTGGACCTGTTGACTCTACCAAAAATAATTTGGGAACAAAACCAAACCATGTCACAACAACTTCTCCGTGATATGGGACGCATGACCCAGAGGATAGAAACGCTCGAAAAAACAATCCAACAGCAACAGAAAACCAATCAGCAAGAATGTTCAACATTGTCAGAAAAAATCACCAGGGCCCGCCTTGGAACTGATCAAACCTTTATCAAACTACAAAACAGGATTGAACATATCGAGCGTGCGCTGGTACATAATTAGCTGAACTTAAACTAGAAAGCTTAAAGACGCGGCGTCAAAAACTGATTTAGTTTTGTGCTATAAAATTTTATATAATATAATATAATAATTTATATATATATAATTTTATTTTTTTCTATTGAAAAATTTTTTAAAACAAGAAACAATGGTTTTAAATTGAAAGCTAAAGCATTTAGATTAGATGTAACTAAAAAATTTTTTTCGCAGAGAGTTGTTTCTGTATGGAATAACTTACCTTCAGATTTGGTTTTGTCTAAATCTCTAAATATTTTCAAAAAGAAACTTGACTTATACTTTCAATGAGCAAACTAATGGTTTTTCCTGTTATATATACATTTTTTATGCGTATTTATGTATTTTCTTTCTTAAACAGTTTTGATATTAAAAATGCATATCACTGGTGTTGCATAAACAAAATTTGTCTTTTTTTCTCAATGTTTTCTGATGGGCCACCTAAGGTTTTTGTGCCAAAGAAATCCTAATAACAAACAAAAAGATTAGTTTGACAGGGAAACCTAGTAATACCAACTTTATTATTTTTTATGTCGGAGTTAAATAAACAAGGCGCATCAAAGTTCTGTGTCAGACAATTCTGCAAGAGGAAGCAAAGTTATGAGTCATCTAAAATTAACTCCCTTCTTTTTTATCAATGGCAGGGGTCCAAAGTCTAGTTTTTTTTTCCTCAAATAAACTTGTCTCCCACTAATGATTGTTAAACATTTTTGAGATCCAATCATGAACCGCATGGTAACATCAAGATTACACTAACGTGCTTGTAAAATCCTCAAGATTAAACCATCCTTTGTTTTTTGTAGCATTTTGACAACTCAAAAATCTTTTTTAATAATAAAAAAACACTTTTAACAAACATTTGATAAAGAGATTTTACAATTTGGCTGTACGTTAGTAGTAATTTTATATTACCTGTGCAGCTGTTTTATTAGTTATTTACATTAATTTTGATAGTTTTTGTTGTGTATTTTATTTGTGTTTTTTGTTTGTTTTAAATAACCGTACTTTAACTAACTAATAAATAAAAATAAATAAATAAAAATAAAACATAAAGAAATTTTGTCCAGAGAAGTTTTGGCAACTCTTTGGAACAACAAACGACCAGTTATTTCAAAAGAACCTAAAGGTCAGTCAAAACAGAAAATAGAGATTGTCACTATTCCAGAACCAGTAAAGGTGTCGTTCAAAGGTGATAGTCCTCAAATGCAGTAACTTCAATTACCACCAGCATATTTTCCAACACCATTAACTGAACCACCTCCTCCATGGGACCCTGTGGGAAACCATGGTAGACCCATCATAGCTGCTCTACCTGTTACAACACCTGCGTCATTGCCTGAAATCAACCTGTTTGGTTCACCTACATTCAATGCTGTGGAGTCCATAGAAAAATCCACAGTTTGAAATTTCGACCAGTCAGGTAAAGAGAAGCCTGACATGCAAATAACAGAATCAGAGTCGCCTAAAAAGCATAAAGAAGAGGCATCAATGAGTTTTTTAAACCTGCAGAACGTCACAACTAGGTCAGAACCACCCATTTGTAGTCCAAAAACATCACAAATGAACAATCAGGATTCTTCACAGAATAGAAGTAAAAGTGTTTTAGAAAATCAAAAGCAGAAACAAATTGAGCAGACGCTCAACGCCATAATGGCCAGGGAAGAAGAACTTGACTGGGATGAGGAAAACAGTGAAGATCAAACGCAGTCTAAGGATCCAAATGAAAAACAGGATCATTCAGTCGATCATCAGGAAGATTTTAGAGCACCTGATCTATTGCCAGAAAGAAAGAACAAAGAAAAGGAGAAATCGCTGAAGTCGAAGAGCCAAACCAAAATGGACAAAAACAAAAATGAAGGAATGGCAAACATGAACGAGGTGGAGAAAAACAGAGGAAAATTAAAAATAGAAAATTCAGTAATCAGTCTACCTGTGAAAGAAGGGGAGCGACGTCCACAATTTCATCTATTGAAAGTTTCTTCAAGACATTCATTTCATCCAACCAATAGCCGCTCATCATCCTCAGACAGAAAAATATATCGCGATCAGTCAGCTTCAAGCCGAGTAACAACATATTGCAGTTCTGAGCACTAAAAACAGAAGTCAGAAAAGACCAAAAAAAAGCAGTATGGCAGAGCTCCTAAAAGTCATGCTACCACTACTAAAAGTTTTTATAAAAACCACTCATATCTGGCCTCCAAAGATGCTACAGCATATTTTAAAATGGGATATATCTCAGATTCCTATTTAACCAGGCATCAGGAGCAATCTCAGCCATCAAAGCTGAAGGAAAAGGCCAAGACAAGCAAAAACGGATCGTTATCCAGTAAAAGACCTTCTAAATACATGGCAACAATAACGATTGTTGTCATTCTGCACTTTTTCTTGCCTGGAACCTACAGATTGATTCCTAATGGACCCATGTTTTGCCAAACTAAAAGTGGAAGGACCTTGTGGACTGTGCCACAAACTCCCCCATGCAAGATCAATATGTCCAATGCAGCAGCAGCCCCAGCTTACAATGCTCTCGTAAGATTCTACAAGCAAAACCAGGTTGAGTATAAAACTCATGCTTATCACTGCAAAAGAATTACAAAAAGAATTGAGACATTTTCTGTGGTTTTTCCATGAAAACTTCCTAAAACAAGAAAAAAAACCCACCGCTCAGTGTCAGAAGGTGAGTGCCACCAGATGGTGACACTCAATAAATGCCAGGATTGAGACCTTGTTGAAATAGGAGGACTTCATAGGACCCAGAATGTTCTAAAATGGCATTATCCTGGTGTGGTTTTAACTGTTACCACTGGAAACCATATGAAGTGACCAATTGCTTTTGGTACAAGACTGCCGTATTCAAACGCTACAACAGACCTCACATGGAAAGTCCATTAGGCGATGTAACTTCATGCTCCTATCATCATGGATTCTGTATGCTATCAGACGATTCACATTTAAGTTGGTCGTCTGATCCCAGGGAAAATTGTCTTTTCCTAGTGTTTAAGGACCTTAAAGGACAAATGATAGGACGTCAATTTTTATCAGAAGATCGCAATTTTGCACTCACATGGAAAGACAACCCTCAAACCGTTCTTAACCCTTGTGAACAAACCAGAGTCACTGAGTCTAACCAAGGAATCGTCTTTTTAATTTTGAAAAAACAACCAAAACCTGCACAAGTGCCAAATTTTAGAAAACCAGAATAATAAACTAGCAAACCGATTGAAAATTCATCAAACGAAGAGATATGCCTCAAAATTTTTAAACAACACTTACCAAAAATCGTTAGAAACTGCAAGTTTAAGACCTAAATGAAAAACGCATGGATTGGTAGGAACTGACCAATTGGCATCACAACTTCAAGCTGTTTCTGAAGTTTTAAAAGAATCCCTCAAAACTACATTTGAATACGCTTTGATGGGACAATGTCAAGCAATCCACCAACTCTACAACGTCATTAGAGCCCATATCTTTGACAATCCAACTGGAACCGCTCGAACACTGCTCAACAGATCAGATATCATTGCCACTGTTGGAGCTGATCTTCTAGAAGTATATCCATGCCAAACTATACCAACGGAGGCAGTTACCTATGTAAAAATGAACCAAGCTTGCACAAAATTTGTGCCAATAAAAGTAGAATGGCAAAATCAAATAATAATGGCTTATCAGGACCCTTCAACAAGCATTGTTTATCAATAATAGAGTGCAACTTATTCAGAACAGTGCCTGTGCGATACAATAATCAGACATACTTCTACACTTCAAACTCTGGAACCTTAAGAGCTGTAACTAACTCTGTTGGACAGCTTTCATTTTATGCGCCAAAGATGTCCACTTTAATTCCTCTGCACATGCCTGTTTTCCATGAATATATAATCCACAATTGGACCACTGTCAAAGGAGTGGTTACTCTAAATGATCTTTATTTAGCTGTTCATTATCAAACCCAAATAATGGACTATTTTGAAGTCGGGCATCAATCATCTGAAAATCCTCAATTTGCAACCCAAAGATTTGTTCAAAACGTTCTAAGTAAAGGTTTCGGACTGTTTACCGGTTTTAGCCTGTCATTTTTTCAAATATGGACACTTGTGGTCAATGCCTACATCACTTTGGTGCTCATTGTTCTTTACGTATTTCCCCACCAAGGACATTTGAGGAATTTTACTATTTTTTGTTTATTAATATTAATAGTGAAGGCTGTTGGAAGACTCCTAACTCACATTTTTAGTTCTATTCAAAAACGTACCACTGCACCAAACCCTAGACCGCGTTTAACTGTGAAAAAATTTCATGTTTCCCCAAAACCAACTCCTAGACCCTACGATTGTTAGAACTTCTACAAGCAGGTCAGAATCAAGGATACAATTTCAAAGCAGAGTGCAAGGAAGTCCCTGTACAACCCTCTATGGTTCCTCCAGTGCCACCGCACCAGAGTCCAGAACCTCATTTACGGACCACCTCCTTACAAAAGCAAACCATGGTGCAACCCTATGGAGCGTCCATCTATCCAGGAACCAGTATACAAGACTTGCCTATGCAAGCAGTGGCCTTTGCAGATTTTGAACATCAACCAGTTGTTCAAATCAAGTTTAATAACCAAAAATTCCAAGCTCTGTGGGACACACTTACCATTATGTTAGTACAAGATGCCACGCAAATTCCAAACTACTGGCTAAGACCTAGGACCACTTTAAAAGAAATAGCTGTTTGTGGTAGCCAACTTAAAGTCTTAGGAGCTATTGAAGTGGACATTCAAGTGGGAAACCAGCCAGAAACAGTACTACTTCACATAACTGATGAGCCCTTTGCTGAGATTGGATGCACCCTAGGAACAGACGTATTGAGTAAATTAGGTCACATCATAATTGACTTTAAAGGACGTCATTTTTGGACCGCCAAGAGTGGACCAATCCCATTTGAAAAAAACAAACTTTAAGGAGCCTTGACGTGGAGAAATGGAATTTTTATGTTCAACAACTTAAGGATCAAATCATTCCAACAAGGTCTGAATGCATTTACACCGCAATCCTAATTGATTTTCCTAAGAAAAATATGAAGGATATGAATGTATTTTTGAACCCAGGGAGAGCACATACCCCCACCGCCGCTTGCATGCAGCTCGCGCAATGGTACCACCTAGAGACAACTTGGTCCCCATCAGGATCATGAACCCTCGTCCTTGAGACATCACGATTTATAAAAACACTAGAATTGGATCCATTTATCTGCCTGGGTATGACCCAATTATTGCCTATATACCAACTCCAACATATCCAGACAAACTACCAAGATGGAAACAACCAGAGAAATGTCCACAACAAAGTTACCAAGTAAAACACATTCAAAAGAACTCGCGAGGAATTTGCCCTGTGAAGACAAGTGTTTTTCCACATGAAATTGACACTGGCCCCACCCTTCAAAACTCGACCATACCATTGAAAAATCCGAGTAAGAGTAAAAGTAAAAGTAAGTGAAATTTAAACCATTGGTATTTATTCTGCTGCAAATCTGAAGAAAGGATTTCACGCCACTGCTGCTCAATGTTAAATCTTAGTCAACCATCGTTGAGAGCCACAGAGTTTCACACACTGCAGCACTGACGCAATATAACTTTTGCCGATTTGCAGCGGTTTTTGGACGAAAAAATTCCAAAGGGTTAAAAATCGAGTAAAACGAAAAGTAATAAAAAATTCGTTAGTTTAAGTAAAAGTAAATGTTATCTTTTACAACAGTAGTATACATTTTACGTAATTATTAGAAATATATTCAAGTTTAAAGCATAATATTATACTTAATCTCACTACCCATTTTTATAACTTTTAACATATATATATATATATATATATATATATATATATATATATATATATATATATATATATATATATATATATATATATATATATATATATATATATACATATAGAACAGGAGCTAAAGCACTTTTATATGGGGAGTATGTTTTAATTAAAAAAAACACAACGTGTTAAAGGAACCAAGATCAAAATTGGATACCTATATAAAAAAATTATTTGAATATAGCGAAATTTATTTATATTACAATAAATAAAATATGTTAATAATTGTAGAAATGTAACTCTAATTCTAAAAAATGCTAGTCTTCAAGAATATTATTTTGAAGAAACATTTTTTTGGAACTTCACTTACATGCCTCTATTCAAGATTTTTCGGTCTATAAACATACAGGAGGACTTAAAACGCACCATTTATTTTAAATTGTTAGAACATTTTTAAAGCTTTATTACCACTTTTTTTAAATTAAAAAATACTTTTTTAAATTGTAAAAGGTAAAATAATTAAATTATTGCGAGTACAAGCGACTATGTTCCTGTTCTAGTTTGTTTCCAGTGCGCTGTTTCATAAATGTTAGGAACATTTAATTCTTTGTAAATATTTACAAAGAAATGAAATCCTATGCTAAAGCATAGTGATAAATGCAAGATATATTTATGCAAATTTTCGGTTTTTTATAAGTTTTTCCAAAAGTCTATTGCATTTTCATTTCTTTGTAGCTTTCTACAAAAAAGAAATGGACTTCAACAAAAAAATAGCATGTTGGGAACTTTTATGAAACAGCGCCCAGCTGTTAGTTTTAGTCGTTTTAATTCGCTAACTTATTTTTTAGCCAAAAATCATAAAATCAATGAAACGCGAACTTTTGCAATAAAATTGTTTTTGTGATTTTGGCACTACTTTTTTGTAATTTCTGGAGATTTATCAAAAACATATGACCCTAGAAAATTTCCAATTATACATTAAGTTCTTAAATCAAATTCTGCAAGAAACAACGCAACATTTCTAACGCACGCGACCTTCTGTGCATATACCACTGATTTCTTATGCAGAGATTTTTCTTGCTGTCAATACCCTTTTCTTCACGCAAAAATGGAAAAAAAGTTCCAATATGCACTGCAAAACACTACTGTGTTAAAAATTGCGTTAAAATATAATTTAAAAAAACCAACAATGCGCCTATGAAATAGAAGAAAATGGCGAGTTTTCAGTATTATAAAGTCACACAAATTCGAATTTTCAGCAAGCTTTTTTGTTTAAAAATAAGGTTTTCACCATTTTTGGGTTATATATGTTTACTTTTATTAAAAACATAATTATAAAAAACTTAAACTAAATTAGCAAATTTTTTTAAAATAAAAGCTTAAAGATAATTGTTACTAGAATTTCTATTTATACCTAGCACTTTTATTGGTAATCATAAAATTTTGGACCGGGTTTATACGAACTGGGTCAGTAACTTTTGGCAAGAAAACTCTGCACTGGGTGGTACACCTTTTAGACTGTGCCCAGTACTTAATATCGTTAATTTTCGACACGTATTAATTGATTTTTTAAGCAACTTTTGTTCAAAAATTTTTTCCAACTTAATACAAACAGTTCATACCAATTCCTTGTTAAAAAATTTAAGTTTGGTGTCTTTTGGGCTGTATAAAAATATTAAACTCGCTAAAATATTGGACTGACTCTGCAGGGTTTTCCTACCAAAACAAGCGGACCCAGTCCGAATAGAGCCTACCCGAAATTTATGAATACCAGTGTAGTTTTGGCAATAAATTTAAAAATGCTAAAATAAAAACAAGAAATCAACATTAAATTTTTTTTATTGAAAAAAAATGTATTAAAATCACTAAATTTTGACATAAAAATAAAAGTAAGAATATAATATAATCCAAACAAATGTCCAGTTGTACGATTTACTTTCATAGAAAAACTCATGAGCGAATTTAATAGGAAATATTACTAATTATTTTTTGTTATTATTACCTGCTAATTTTTTGTATGCGGCGATTTTGTAAACATGTCGGAAAAACGAATTTGGTGTACAAAATATCGCTGTGCGAGAAAATTTTTGGTGTGTGCACAGAAAGTAGCTTGCGCCAAAAAGTAAGACGTGCATCATTTTTTTTTTAAATTTAGTAAAAAAATTTACTGTATACATAGCCGAAACTTCTCTTGATGGTTATATATTTTTGATATAAATAATGATATTATAATAACTCTAATATTTATTGTTTACGTCTCATGAATGGACTTCTAATGTCAAACCCTGATCTTGTAAATAAAATCTACAAAATGGTTTTTAATGCTCAAAAAGTATTAAAATTCTTAGAATAATGACTCACGATTAAATTAAAGAATCTTATTAAAATAGAGTTTTAATAAAATCTTAAAATATAAATAATAAATATCCTCCTATATTGAAGCGATTACATTAGCTTTTTAAATAAAATTTTATATATTTATCACTTTTTAAAATTGTAAAAAAGTGCTTTGAAATTTGTATTCTTAGGGGTCCTTACCCCGGTTCGCCCCGGTTGATTTGACAGCTAACTTGCTGGGGCCGGGGCAGAGGAAATTGCGTTTGCCCAGGCCGAGGCCGGGGTAGAAAAAAAGTGCTGGGGCAAGCTGGGGCCGGGGCTGGGGCCGGGGCCTCGGTCGATCGCTACCTGTGACTACCACCAACTAAATAAGGTTACAAAATCAGATGTATATCCACTGAAGAACATACAAGACATCATGGATTCTTTACATGGAGCCAAATTTTTCTCTTCATGCGATCTTCAATCAGCCTAATGGCAAACGTGTTTGACTTCAGAACTACAAGAAAAAACGGCATTTTTAGTGCCTGGGATGGGCTTATATAAGTTCAAACGTGTGCCCTTTGGGATCAAAAACGCTGTAGCTTCATTCTCTGGACTGATGGACCTCGTTCTTAGCGGACTTCAATGGCAATTTTTGCCTCAGTTACATAGACAACATACTCATCTATTCACCTGATTTTTAAAGTCATCTCAAGGAACTAGAGAATGTCTTCAACCTCCTGGAGATCTATGGTCTCAAACCAAGAAAATGCTCATTTGGAAGAGCAGAAGTCAACTACCCGGGACATGTCATTTCAGCTCATGTTATTCAAGTGGACCCTAACAAAATAAACGCCATACAGAAAATGCTGCCTCCAAGCTCTCCAAAAAAGGTAAAGTCATTTCTGGGTTTGGCCTCCTACTACAGATCACATATTCAAGACTTTGCTCGAATCGCTAATCCACTAACCAAATTGCTTCAAAAAAAACAACATTGAAATGGGGACCTGATCAACAAAGTGCCTTTGATGAACTAAAAAAACTTCTGACCACTGCTCCAGTATTAGCCTTTCCAAAAGCTGAAAAATAGTTCCTACTGCATGTGGACGCCAGTGGCTATCAATTTGGAGCCATTTTGCCTCAAATTGGAGATGATGGTAAATAGCATATGATTGCTTGTGCCAGTAGGACCATGAGTTCCAGAGAACGTCGTTGGCGTGTCACTGAAGCTGAAGCAGCTGCCTTAGTGTTTGCTGTCAAAGCATTCTCAACCTATTTGTATTGCGCAAAATGCATCCTCATAAGCGACCATCGAGCCCTGGAGTGGTTGCTTACCACACCTCACTTGAAATTAAAGCTACAAAGATGGGCAATGCTCCTCCTTTTGAATACCGATTTTCAGATTCAGTACAAGAAAGGATCTTACCCACAACAATGCTGATGCACTGTCTAGACTTCCAACAGAAGGATTGACTCAAATAGAAATTAAGCCAGACCTGCCTTTTCCGTGGTTGGCATTAGGGTTAGAGGAAAATGAAGCATTGCTGACTGAGGACCTACCAACAGCACAGAAAGAAGATCCAGTATAGAAACCACTTTGGAAGTATCTTAAGGATGGATCGTTACCACAGGATACAAAAGAAGCAGACTTTTTGAAGATACAAGCAATAAACTTTAAACTTCATTACAACAAGCTATTTACCTCTATAAAGATATCAGATGACAGAATGTTTAACAGTTAGTAGTTCCTACAAGCCATCAACAGATCGTCTTAGACCAGTATCATGGAAACATTCTTACTGGACATTTTGGCAATTCAAAAACTGAAAAACGAATTCGACAAAAAATTCTGGTGGTCAGGACTTCATCAAGACGTAATACATCACATCAAACAATGTGACTCATGTGCAACTAGAAAAGGAATAATTCCAAAACCTAGAGCACCATTGAAACCACTGCCAACAGTCGCCATTTTACTTGCTTTACAGCCGATACTATAGGACCACTTGCCAGCTCTAAGAAAGGAAACAAACACCTATTGGTCTTTACAAAATCACTCCAAGATGGGTTGAAGCTTTTCCAATCCTTGATCCAAAGGCTGAAACCGTGTGTGAAGCTTTTGCAAAAGGGGTCGTACCTTGATATGAGGTGATTGATATTCTACTCACCGATGGTGGGACCTGTTTTGAAAATCGACAATTAAAGGATCTCTGCCAAAGCTTAGGAATACAGAAAAGCAAAAGTTCACATATGCACCCGGAGGGAAATAGACTCAGTGAGAATTCCAACAAACAACTAATCAACTGCTTGGCTCATTTCATTTCCAGAGCGGGTACCAATTGGAACCAAGCGTTACCGTTTTCCCTGCTCGCATTGAACACCAGTGTTTCTTATTCAACCCGCGATACACCATTTTATTTAATGTATCTCTGTGACGTAACCTTGCCAATGGAGGCAAAGCTGAACTTACCCAGAGACGCTTATTCAAGTGTGGAAGAATATTGAGCTAAAATGTTGACCAACTGTCAGTTAGCGTTTGAACTTGCACAAGAAAGCTTGGCAACCGCACAACTTACTCAAAAGATGACCTACGACGGAAAGGCGACAAATTTTACCTTTAAAATTGGAGAATTAGTGTATTTATACACTCAAAGGATCACAAAAAAGGATGCTGGAAAAAAGTTTAAACACTTTTATATGGGTCCATTTTGAATAGTCGAAATTGATCCGTCAAAGGCCTAAATAGTACCCGTAAACTGCAGAAATGGCGCGCCTGGAACTGTCCATTTCAATCGCTTAAAAGCGTGTCATCTACCTACAACTTAAACTGAATCTGTCTAGAAGCTGACTGCCCAACAGAAGAGTAAAAACCACACGTCGAAGAAGCAAGTTTCCCTGAACCGTAAGAAGAAGACAAAGCAGTTGAATTGGAGGACCATTATGAAGCAGAATGGGAAATTGACAACAATCCACAAATTCCGGAAAATAAAGCCGAAAACGAATTATCCTATCTGCCAGGAGACACCCTTGTTCTTGAACAAGATCAGTTTTCACATCAAGAAAAGGATCAAGAAAACACTTAAGGAACCTCAAAGCAAGGATCTAAAGTCCGAGGACCCAAAGCCGCTAAAGAGAAATCGGGTTTTTTAACCCTCGAAAGACCCCCAAAAAGAAAGAATCTTTGAAGACCTTACTTCTAAAATGTCCCCCAGAATAAGAGATGCATTTTCACTCACGGCACCCTATCATGTCTCGGTAGGATTTGGTGCAAAAAAGCACCCTAGGAAAAATGCACCCGCGAAAAAAGGGCCCGATGAGTGTAAAAACGCAAACAAACTATGAAAAAACGCACCCGACTGCGAAAAAAGGGCCCCATGGCGGGAAAAGTCAAAAGGAAAGAAGGCACCCTAGAAAAAATGCACCTGCAAAAAAGGGACCCACTTGTGTAAAAACGCTGAGAGACTATAAAAAAACGCACTCGCTTATGAAAAAAGGGTCCCACTGTCAGAAACTGTTTTTTTATTACGTAAACAGGTAATCTGCAAAAAAATACACCTTTGTGGGGAAGAGTATTGATGAAACGGTGATAATTTAAAAAATTACAAACGCCATAAACAGTATGAAAAAAATCTTCTAAGAACAGATAGCTTATGCAGCTAAAAAATTTACGATATTCATTTAACAGAAGCAAAAAGTAAAAAAAAACAAGTGAATTAAAATAAATATGTAACATTAAATTTTTTTAATAGAACAAACTAAATTCGTAATTGTTTTGTAAACACAATTAAGTAAATTAAAACTGCTAGACATTGGTTTAACGGTTATAATAACAAAGAATACATTTTAATAAGTTGTCATTTATCTTCTTGGTCAATATTTTCATGGAATTATAGTTATCATTTTAGTTTTCTTTATTTCTTAACAAATATGCTATTCTACTACTACATCTAAAAAATCGAAAGTCCACAAAATTACAAAACGTATTTCAAAAACGAATAAATAAATTTACTGTGTTTTTTATTTAAAATCAAAAATTTTTTAAACTGGTAAAGGTCACAAAGAAAAAAATTTTTTATTTTTTTGAACATTACAGTACGTGGTTACTACGGCAAATAAGTTAGTTTTTTAGGTTCATAACAAATTTCTCTCATATATAACGGTTTTTAAACTACCAATATTGTGCAATGTATTTGATTAAAAGATCTTTAAAATTTTTTTAAAAGTACTTACCACATAAATAGGATGCATTCGTAATTATTAATGTTTTTAAAAAAACAATTGCAGCGGTAAAAAAATGTCGAAATCTTTATTTTGATCACAAACATATTGAAAGCAGATTTTCATTGTATTTATTTTATCTATTGATTTTCCTAATTTTCAATATAATGCTGTGGAGCTCTGGCCAATTAACACGGAGAAAACTCCGGAGCTCCGCCTTTTAAATGAGCGATTTTTAGCCTATTTAGCTTAAAATACACTTAAAGTTACTCTCTAAATATTTTAAAGACTATTTTTATCGTTTTCAATAAATTTTGAAAAAAAAGTTAAATTACAAAAAATTTTGACAAAATAATCCATGGCATCACTCTTTAATTATTGATGAAATTAATTTAAGTTGGGTGGAATTCTGGAGCTCCGGTAGTGACTCCAAAGGCTTCGGGGGTTCCTCCATCTCTAAAAGCGGAGCTCCACTCCGGAGCTCTGAAGAATATCACTAGTTTTTGACAAAAACTTGATTTTGTACACGTTTTAAAAATTGTATCATATTTGAAGGTTTATTTTTAATTTGCAAACATTTTAAACTCCCGTTTAAATCAATAAAAACATTTTTAAAAAATTTCAAATTATTTTGAATTAACATAATATTTATATAAATTATCTAGTGGCAAAGAATAGTGATGTTCCTATCCTCCAATATCATGCTTCGGAGCTGCGGCCATTTAGAGCGGAGGGAGCTCCAGTAGGAGCTCTGGAGCTCTGCTAATTAAATGGGCGATTTTAAATTTACTTAAGCTTGAAATACATTCAAAGTTACTGTATCTTTAAAAATTCTTGATTTAAAAATTCTTTTTTTAAATCTATGCGGGACATTAATTTTTTAAATACATTTTTGGAAAACAACCAATTTTATAATGTGTTATAGTTATTTGTTTTATTTGTTTGTAGTAATGAATGTTATTATTTAATAGCTGTAATTAATGATTGTGATATTTACGTTTTTAATATTTTAATTATTTTTTTTTAAATATATTTTGTGTCTTTAGCAAAACTGAATAGGTTTTTGGCTGCTTTTCGTTACCAATTTCAGGGAGTCATGAATCCTTTTGAGGTTGGAAATGACTGAGTAGTATTAAAGATATATTCAGTTTTGCTTATTGGGTCATACACTACAGTGCGGTGTAAACTTGCTTCAGTATGTTCCTGTTTTATGACGAAATAAATAAATAATAATAATAATAATAATAAAGTATCTGCATTTGAGACTATTTCTAGCGTTTTAAATAAGTTTAAAAAAATAGTTTGCAAAAAAATTTTGACACAATCTTTAATTTTTCATGAAATTAGTACAAAAATAGGAGGAACCCCCGAACTCTGGAGCTCCGGTTGCTTCAGGGGTCCTAAAAGCGGAGCCCCGCTTCGGTCCACATCAAAAGTAAAGAGAAAATTAAATGGAATAGTATAAAGCTACATAAGTCTAAAAACTAAATGCCAGAAAAGACTGAAACAAGTCTCTTTAAAACCTGTAAATTAATAACAGATTTTGTGAAATTTTTAGAAAAACAAAACCGAATAAAAACATTACGTGTAAAAGCTTTAGTTTGCGTTTTTTAACCATTAATAAAACTTAATTCACATAAATTTCTCTCAAAGTGGATTAACTTTTACATGAGTTAACCAGCTGTAAATACCACAGTATTAGTTAAGTCACACGTCGTCAAAACGATACAAAAAGTATAACGCAAGCGTCACAGTAACCATGAAAAATTTCTGTCAAAATAAGTTATAGCATTCCGCATTAAATTTTGTAATTTATCATTATTTTTTGTAGAAAGCAAAACATACCGCCATATTAACGGCTTTTTAAAATCAAATATCAAGTTCTAAGTTCGAAAAACATTGAAAAATTCAGATTTATTATAAGACGACTTTTAATTTAACAAATACATTGACAGCTAATGTGTTTTATGTAATAAATAGAAACATAAAAGAAAAAGTCGCCTTATATTAAATCTGAATTTTTCGATGTTTTTCGGACTTAAAACTTGATATTTTATTTTAAAAAGCCGTTAATATGGCGGTATGTTTTGCTTTATACGAAAATAACTTTAAATTACAAAATTTAATGCGCAAATGCGATAACTTATTTTGACAGAAATTTTTCATGGTTACTGTGACGCTTGCGTTATACTTTTTTGTATCGTTTTGACGACGTGTGACTTAAGTAATACTTTGGTACTTACAGCTGGTTAACTCATGTAAAAGTTAATCCACTTTGAGAGAAATTTATGTGAAATAAATTTTATTAATGGTTAAAAAACGCAAATTAAAGCTTTTACACTTAATGTTTTTATTCGGTTTTGTTTTTCTAAAAATTTCACAAAATCTGTTATTAATTTACAGGTTTTAAAGAGACTTGTTTCAGTCTTTTTTGGCATTTAGTTTTTAGACTTATGTAGCTTTATACTATTCCATTTAATATAAGGCTTTTTTTTGAAACTTTGTTTCATCTTTTGCTAGAATTTCCGCCTTTTAATGCATTGAATTCAATGTCATTTATTAAAGATATAAAACAATAAAAAATTTACTCATTTTAAAAGAAACGTCATGGTCTCCTCATGATATGAATACAATTATTTTTATATCCAAAACTTCAATGTAATTTTAAGCAGTATACTATACAAAAATTAAGTCTGGGTAACTCCGTAAAATTGTATGGAACCTGAAAGAACCATATAAAATAGTGTGTTTTTCTTTTGTTTAACTTTTTTTAATTAGACCTGATTTAACCACTTTTTTGGAAATTAGCTTTATTTGGACTTTTGTTTTGTACTTGATTTTTCTGGATTGATGGTTTATTTTTAAACAACAAAACCACACCATTGTAAATGGTTTTTCCAGGTTCCATACAATTTTACGAGGTTACCCAGACCAGTGTTTTCTTGCATTAAATTTTGGAGTGATTGTAGCTTCGCGCTCTTCCCTGATTTGTTAGTATAGTAAAGTTTTATAACAATAGTGGCGGCGGCCACAGATATCTTAAAATGTTATTAGTATATTATACTTTATCCATTTAAACAAAATACGAAAATAGATTTTGCTAGTTAGAATGAGTACGATTTTTAAACGTTTCCGGCAGGGATAGTCCTACCCTCCTATACCATGCTCCGGAGCTCCAGCCATCTAAAACAAAGAGAGCTCCAAAGCTCTTAAATGAACTATTTTAAACTTATTTAAGTTTAAAATACATTTAAAGCTACTGTGTTAGCATTTTTAAAACTATTTCTAACGTTTTAAATATAAGTTTTGAAAAAATTTAATTTACAAAAAAATAATCTATTTCATAACTCTTTAATTATTCATAAATTTTGAGAAAAAACAGGGTGGAATTTTGGAGCTTCGGGGCTCCAGGGGTTTCTCCGGAGCACATAATAGCAGAACTTGGTCCGGAGCTGCGAAGCTCGGAGCTCCGGGGCACATCGCTAGTTTCCAAAAAATTTTTCTCTTATTTTTTCTTAATTCATTCTAAAATTGATGTTTTTTAACCGTATATGTTCTTTAAAAATGTTATAAAAGCTTTTAAAAAATGTAAAAAAAAAATTGCAGAGGAAACTGAAATTTACCAAAAAGGTTAAAATAAATGAAAATTTGTTAATCGTGTTTGTTTAAAAAAATTTTGGGGGTGGTCACAGGAATCCCCTCAGATAATTATTTCGGCCACAAAATTGGAAAAATAACTATTATATTAATTCAAAAAATAGAAAAGGAATAAATTTTGTTTCCACACGATATTAGAGGGAAAAATTACATAAAATCTACGTATGTATTCGATTTTTCCTGCAAAATCTTTAATCGTCTATTTATTTTATTTTAATTCGCCGTATTTATTTATTTTTCTTATTGGGGCTTTTTTTGTAGAGGTGGGTGTATTTTTTCTAGGGTGCGTTTTTTCCTTTACTATGGGGTTTTGTGAAAAAACGCAAAACGCAAATTTTACAAAGCGGAAATAAGATAACGTAAAAATTCAAGGCTAATTTAAAATGGAGGGCGGCGCTCCGGTGCATTTTTACTTTTACAATTAAAATATATTTCTGTGCATAAAATAATATAATACTAATACAATAGGTGGCTTCAGTTGAGAACTAGTAGTTTTTAATGTTTTACAAAAAGATTTCATTGAACCATTTTTAAAAGTCTTGCAGTATCTTTCAGCCAAAAAATATAAATTAAAAAAAAGCTGATGATCACTTAGGAAGTGTTATATCATGAAAAACCACAAAAAATTTTAAAAAATTTAGTTTCTAAACAAAACCAATATATTTCTTGCTCATAACAACGGAATGTGTATAAAAAAGCTGTTTTACATTTAACTCTAACATAATAATTGGAAATGAATTTGTTTTTATTGCTATGTTTCTTGCTTTTATTAATAAAGTTGTTGAAGTTAACACTTCACCTTTTATTTTTGAAAAATTTCTCAAATAAAGACCACCAGGGTGCGTTCTTTCCTTCTTTCCTTCTTACCTTCTAGGGTGCGTTTTTTCTTTTTGACTTTTCCCGCCATGGGCCCCTTTTTTCATAGGCGGGTGCGTTTTTTCATAGTTTTTTGGCGTTTTTACACTCATCGGGCCCTTTTTTTGGGGGAGGGTATTTTTTTAGGGGGCTTTTTTTCCCATTCCCCTCCATAGAGCTCAATTCATTTAATTGAACGGATCTCACTCACAACTAATTCCGGGAGTTTTGCCGGTCATTAGAGCCATATCCTCCACACCTATTCACAAACGTATTTAGGTTTTCAACTAGCGATAAATTCTGCTCGCCATGTGTGTAAAACAAATTCATGCAATGACGAAAAAAAACTTTGGATCCCTTGTTGTTTCCTTTAGTAAACGAACCTTAATATTACACTACAAATATTGGGCAGAAACAATGTTTTTTTTTGAAACCCGCAAAACTCAGATTTCAACATGATAGTAATATCGACAGGAGCTAAATTACGGTTGCACGACTTCAACTAAATATAAAAATACTAAATTTCGCAGAAAACGACAACAAAAAACGGAATTTAAAACACTAAGCGCACGTAACACGTATAAAAATACTGAGTAACTGTAAGAGTAAAATTTGCTAAAATACTAAATTTTGTTGAAAACGACCGCGAAAACTGGAATATAAAAGACTTCAAGTTTAAAAAATAAAGCAATTTTACTTTCTTTTAATTCCCAAAACGAGCTCTCGGTAGATTTTACCGTGGTTGCTTGCGAGTTAGGCTATAATTTATGCTACTGTCTGTGGTGTCTAGATAGCGAAGTGGATAGAGATTTTGCATTTTAAAAAGGAAGTCACTAGTTCGAATCTCGCGGGGTAGTTGTGTTTATTTAGTTTTGGCAGCAAAACTTCAGTTTATATAATTTTTTAAATTAAATTTGAACGTAAAAAATTTTTTACCGTTTTTGATTTTTTTATCAGAAAGTTAATTTATTGATAAAAAATGAAATAAAAAAACATATGCCATTGTTCAAACTGAATTTTTGATAGATGTTTTTTTTTGCTTTCCCCAAGAATAGATTCAACATTACGAGGCATAATAATAAATAATTGTTTGTTTTTTTAATTTCAAACAAGTTTCGTAATATTTAAATATTTTTAATATTATTTAATCTTAAAATATGTTTAAGTTATTCGTCCGCATTTTTAAGACAATTTTTTGTATTTTTTTTAATAACTTGACAACTAGTCCAAAGACCCAAAAACCCGCGCGTTTGCGGCGGGGGGTGCAGGGAGGGAGAAGTAAAAAAAAACGACCCAAAAAAACCAAAAAAACCAAAACCGCAAAACCCCACCCAAAAAAAAAAAAAAAAAAAAAAACAAAATAAAGTTTCAAAGTTCAAAGTTTATTCTAGTAAAGTTACTACAAAAGAAAACTATAAAAAATACAAACAATTTCTTTTTTTATCACTATAACATGCGAACCAATCATTGTTGCATTTACAAAATACAACCAAAACAAATATCAATACTATAAAATAACAAATTTGACAAAAAAAAATTAATACAACAAAATGTTTTACTAGAATCATGGTTCAAAGGCTTAGAAAAAAAAGCCCTAAAATGAACCACTAGCAAGAGACTTTTTAAAACTAAGCAAGGTAGTGGCTGAAACCTGATTTTCGGATAGAGCATTCCATATAGAAACAACTCTGTTAGAAAAATAAAATTTTCTTAAATTAATTCTACTTTTTTGTACTTTAATTTTAAACGAATGGCCTCTTGTAGAATTATAATTAAATTTGAAAAAATTTGCAGGGTTTATATTTGTGTTTTTATGAATAATTTTATAACACTCCGATAGATCAAATATGGTTCTTCTTACAGAAAGTTTTTGTAAGCCTAAATAATTAAGTCTATTTTCATAGCTTAGCGGACGTAAATGACAAACTTTAAACAATCTTCGGGTGAAAGTTTTCTGTACTTTTTCAATCAAATTAATGTCTTGTTTTATATAGGGATTCCACACAACACTAGCGTATTCCAAAATAGGTCTGACATATGAAGTGTAAGCGTGTAATAAATTTTTTGAAGACTTAGAATTAAAAGTACGAAAAATTAATGAACAAATTCTTAAAGCCTTTTTAGCAATAATTTTACAGTGCGTTGAAAATTTTAAATCTTCTGATATATGTACGCCAAGATCTTTAACTGTTTTAGTTTTGGACAATGTTTTGCTACCTATAAAATAATCTGTTTTTGTTTTCCGAAGCTTAGTTCCAATGTATAAAACTTCACATTTTTCTTCTGATAACCTTAATTGCCAATTATCTGACCACAATTTAATACGATTTAAATCCTGCTGTAGCTGAAAAACGTTCTCCTGATGATCAATAGAAGAAAACTCAGTATAGACCTTCGCATCGTCTGCAAACAACTTTATCTTAGAATGATGAATGCAATCCACTATATCATTAATATAAATTAAAAACAAAAACGGACCTAAAACAGATCCCTGAGGAACAGAACTTTCAACTTTGTAAGATTTTGACTCAACACTATTAATTATTACCTTCATAGTTCTACCTACCAAAAATCCTTTTATCCAATTTAAAAATTTTCCATTTAAGCCTAGTTTTTGCAATTTATAGAGTAACTTTTCATGTGAAACCGTGTCAAACGCTTTAGCAAAATCCAAATAAATTACATCAATCATTTTTTTGTTTTTTAAAGCCAAAGTCCAGTCATTTAAAGTTTCCAGAAGCTGGGTTATAGTTGAACTTTTTGCTTGAAAGCCATATTGGCACCTAGACAAAATATATTTTAAAAAAACAAGAAGTTCATCTTTAACCATATGCTCCATTATTTTACATGAATAAGATGTTAAAGAAACTGGACGGTAATTGTTCTTATGACTTTTTGGTCCTTTTTTAAAAAGTGGAATTACTAAAGCTATTAACCAGTCCAATGGTAGAATTCCAGAATCAAAGGATTTTTTTAATATTTTAGATAATGGTACAGCAATTCCTGTCGCTATTTTCTTTTGAAAAATAAGCTGGCAGACTGTCAGGTGTCCTTGAAATTTTATTTGGTAATTTTTTTATGACTTTTAAAACATTACTTACACTGAACGACATATCACTTAAGGTATTAGTAACAATAGGATTAAAATCAGGCAATATTCCATCATCTTTAGTAAAAACAGAACTAAAAAAATGAGCAAAAAGTTCTGCTTTTTCATTGTCAGATTCGGTAAATGTATTATCTTCTTTTAACAACGGTGGTATATTTTCTTTTGTTTTAATTTTATTATTAACAAATTTGTAAAAACTGTTAATATTGCCTGATCTTAAAATATTATCTTCTTGGTTAGCAATGTATTCTTTTATAATAGTTTTATATTCTTTACAAAGTCTTTTATACTCGGTTTTTAACTCCTTTTGTTTGTTGTTTTTGTGTTTACGCCATAATTTTTGTTTTTTATTTTGCAGTCGTTTAATAAAAGGAGGATACTTATTATACTTTGTTTGTTTAATTAATTTTTTAAATGGAATATGTCTTCCTATCCCTTCTGTGATTACTTCTTTAAAACACTGCCAATATTCTTCAACAGTCCAACAATTTGAGAAAAGACGATCCCAGTCTACTGCTGATAAATACAATAAAAACATCTCATAATCTCCTTTCGCAAAATCCGGAACCCTTTGTTCCACTATTCTGTTTTTACTCGAGAATACTTCTCTGCTAATTGAAAAATATACTGAATCGTGATCCGAAGTCGAAAACCCAGGATGAACTGCTATTTCTTGTAAAATTTCCGCGTCATTTGATAAAACAAGATCAAGATAATTGGAATTTCTTGTCGGTTCTTTAACTGATTGACTTAAACCAAGCTCAAGAAAAAACGTGTACGACTCAAATTCGTTTTGGTTATTGGATTTAACCTCAAAAGAAGGCCATAGAATCCAGGAAGATTGAAGTCACTAGTAAGAATCAGAGAACCCTTAAAATTTTTAACTGACTCATGCAAAAATTCAAAGATTAAAATGTATTTATCTATTGTTGATTGCGGTTTCCTATACAAAGTAATAAATCGAATTTTTGATTTTCTAACTTTAATATCTAATGCGATAACTTCAACCGCGCTATATTTCTCATTGATTGGAACCTGACTAGCACTTAAATATGAATTACTCCAAATGCATAATAATAATAATTTCCTAATAACGCCATATTCGCCATTGGTATTTATCATGTTATTTGTGATTGAATCCTGAAACCATGTTTCTGTTACTAATAATAAATCTAATTCACGAAACAAATTATCATTTCCAGAAATTAAAAATTCAAATTCTTTGAGAGATTTTTTAACACTTCTAGCATTAAAATATAAAGAACGAATATGGCGTTATTAGAAATTGTCTCATTATGCATTTGGAGTAATTATATTTTAATGCTAGCTAATTTCCAATCAATGAGAAATATAGCGCAGTTTGAAATTATCGCATTCATTTTAAAGTTCAAAAATCAAAAATTCAATTTATTACTTTGTATAGGAAACCGCCAATCAACAATAATAAAAATACATTTTTAATCTTTAAAATTTTTGGGTAAGAATTTTAAAAAACTAAGGTTCTCTGATTCTTACTAGTGACTTCAAAATATTTTCCTGGATTCTATGGCCTTCTTTTTGAGGTTAAATAACCAAAACGAAATTTAAGTGGTACACTTTTTGAGCTTGGTTTGAGTCAATCAGTTAAAGAACCGACAAGATATCTTGAGATCTTGTTTTATCAAATGACGCGGAAATTTTACAAGAAATAACTGGTTTCAGATCAGCAATTCGGTATATTTTTAAAATTTTGAGTAAAAACAGAATAGTTGAACAAAGGTCAGAAAATTTTTATGAAAGAAGATGCTTTTATTGTATTTATAGCAGTGAGCTGGGGGATCGTCTTTTCAAAATATTTGGACTGTTGAAGAATACTGGCAGTGTTTTAGAAGTAATCACAGAAGGGATA
>JASAMX010012156.1:0-10127 GCA_030248175.1 Microlaimidae sp. YZB2_3
TTCCGCCTCATTTTCTAACTTTTGGAGAGAAAATCAGACCTTAACTGTTTACAGATCTGTGCACGGTCTGGAAATGCCTCCCCCCGCTTTATTGGAGGATTTGCCCCCCACCCCGTTTTATTGCCCCCCCACCAAAAAAATGAAAAAGTACTCTAAAATTATGACGCCATTTTTGACCTATGATGACACCATCATCGCAATTTTTTTTGCAGTTTTTAGCCTATTTCAATGTATTTTAAACCATTTAAGACCTATTTTTACCTTATTTTCGCTTTTTTTTGTCCCTTTTTTTCTCTTTTCCCTTCTTTTTTTCTCTTTTTTCACCATTTTTTCTCGTATTTTTCTTTCCCCCCTGCTTGCCCCCCGTTTTATTATCCCTCGTTTAAACCCCGGTGGGCAGTGCACAGGTCTGTGTTTAATGTTGAATATTGACTTTTAAATATAAAAAACTAAAAACTTATGAATACTCATAATCTAATTTTTATTTCTTCTTATTTCAATTTTTGTCTATTATTATGTTTTATAAGAAGCAAAAACTGAAAGGTAAATAATGAATCACATACTGATCGAAAAGAAATTAAACCGGTGTCATTTTTTCATGTCTTTTTTTATTATACTTTGTCTTAAAAATTGATAAACTTAAAGAAAAAAAGCCTTTTCACGCTATCAAATTTCTTAAAAAATATTTTGTTTATTTAATTATGGCATATTTTTTTTACATACTCAAACAAAAGAACTAATGCAAACGTATTTTTTTATTACCGAAATAATACTTAATTATTAATGTCAATGCTCAACTGTTTTTTGAATTAACAACAATTAAAGCTAAAGTTGATTTATATAAAAATACAAAAACAAACTATTTTTTTAAATGTAACATTTAAACCTTCTGTGTTTAAAATTACGTTTCTAAAATTTGCCCTAACAAAATCTCGCGTATTATGTTTGAAATTTTTGGAAATTTTTAAGGTGGGTGGGGGGGGAGATTTATTCTGGTGTTTGAACCAGAATCTTCCAGGGGGAATAACTATTCTGAGGGGGGAAGATAGAATAAATCTTCCGGGGGGAAGATCTATTCTAGAGCGCACCAGAATAAATCTTCCGGGAGAGAATAAATCTTCCGGGGGGAAGATCTGTTCTAGAGCGCACCAGAATAAATCTTCCGGGAGGGGGGAGATCTACTTAGAGCGCACTAGAATAAATCTTCTGGGGGGGGGGAGAAAAATAGGGGGAAGATCTATTCTGCGACACCGGAAAATGGCCAGACAAATATGTTCAGAAATTTACCAAGTTTTGTAAACACAGCTAACATTTACATACAAAAATTGGCACATCAACAAAAAACAAACAGTGCTTTATAAAAAATAATCAGTTTAATTCTCATGGAAGAAACAACTAACAAATTTTTTGCAACTATTTCCTATGATTTTATCTTACAGCGAAAATTGTTTTATAAAATTAGTATAAAATATAAAGCAAATTCTTAATCTTGTTTATATATTTCCACCAGCGGTAAGGATTAGGGCCTACCGGATTGGGATTTTCAGATCTGACCAGATCGAATCGGATCAAAAGTCGATCCAGCCAGATCGGATATTTTACCTGATCAGATCTGGTGAATCGTAGTTTAATTATATTCGTAAATCATTTTTGTGTAAAATAGCTCCAACTAATTAATAATACTGGTATTTTAACATAAAATATACCAAATAAATAAATAAAATGCATAATAACATAAAATGTTTTGTTACTATATTGATGGGTCTTTATAAACCCTTATTTAGTTCTCATCTTAGTCTATTTTGTCACTTAATCTTGTTTGGAGGAGGTGCGATTCATCAGCAACTATTTTCTTAAAATAATGAAAATATGATGGGCGATCATAATTAAACCTTATGCGTTTTTTCAAAACTAACTAACAACTAACAACTTTTTGTTAAAATACTAATCAATGGGTCTTCCGTCTTCATATTATAAAAAACCCTAATAAACATTTGTCTCATCTCATAATTTTGATTTGTATGCTCTTTGTAAGCTTATAGCAAGAATTTTACAATACGCAAATATTAGTTAGTTATGCAAATTTTTGTACCATATTATCATTTCCTTTGTTTGCATTTTCCCACACACTTATTGTGGCAAAAAAAAACAAAGCAATGATGGTCAGCTCATCTGTCTTGTCCAGCTTTTTTTTATCAACTTTCCATTGTGGAATCCATTGTTAAAAATTAAAAGCACTTTAATTTTATAATTACTGTGCTATATACTTGATTTTTTCTTCTGATTACCGTTAGAGTAGTCAGTATTTGTAAACACCGTTAGTGTGTTTACCAGTATTTTTCATTTCTGATTACCATTAAAGTAGTCAGAATATTTAAGCACCATTAGTGTGTTTTGTTTTTAGTTTCTGATTACAGATAGAATAATCAGTTCATGATTACAGATAGAGTAATCATTGTTTTTAGTTTCTGATTACAGATAAAGTAATCAGTTCATGATTACAGATAGAGTAATCAGTTCATGTTAACACCGATAGTGTGTTTATCATTATATTCATTTTTGAGTAAAAATATAGTAGTCAACATATCTTTGCACCGTTAGTGTGTTTTGATATTAGTTTCTGATTACAGGAAAAGTAATCAGTACATGTTAACACCATTACTGTGTTTATTACTATAAAAAAACTAGTACTAAAAATATTTCTTAAAGTTTTAATACTTAATGAACTTCTAGTTTTTAGCGTGTAAACACCGTCAGTGTGTTTTGCTTGCAGTTCTAGTTTTTTATTTATGGAGATTTAACTGATTATTATTGATCTTCACTATATAGCAAATAGAAGTTCCTAAATCACATAATGCAATCATAAAGATTTGGAATTTTTTAACTCATTAATATAATGAGCAGTCATTTTATTGAAAAGAACTGTTGGTACTTTGCGCCTGAAGAAGACTTTGGTCAAAACAAAATGTTGTTTAAGTCATTTTATTTTTTAAGCAGTATTTTGTCGCGCTGTTAGCTCCTATGAGCAAAAGTGCCATGGTTTTAAAATTATTTTAAAATAATAATAAATAAACAATATTAGAATTATTATCAAATTTTCTCTATTTTATCATAATTTATATTCTAATATCCAGTGGGTAATATTTAATAATATTAATAATAATAATATATCATAAATAAATAGAATAATATAAATTTATATTATGTATAATAAATTATTTATAAATGTACAGCTTTTATTATGTCTGGTTAACCCTTAATGGTCCAGTAACTGTTTTATTTGTAAATATATCTTAGAAAATATTGCTATTTACATTTCATAATATAAAGTGGTATTCCCAGCTGCTGTGTCATTGGATTTACCAAAATTCAACACCCCCTCTAATTTTATTTGATGTTTAGTCTATTTCATTGGTTGACCATGTATTGATGTATAGACTAAGGACTTCTTGATAAGAGAAAGTGGACTCATCAGCAAGGTTTTGCTTCACAAATAGTATTAAAGCAATGTATAATTTTTTAGTTTATAAATCTAACAAAATAAAGCAAAAAATTATAATAATTGACATTGACATAGAAAAAAATCCCGCATTTACTGGATCTATAAGGGAGTCACAAACCTGCGAGTAACGTCATACCTACAAAGCGGCAATATTTAAAACCGTAAATTGTACTAATAACTCGTTGTTTACTGTTTGTCATTGCAGATTCTTCTTAAAAACCCTTATTCAGAAGTTGTGCAGACCTGTGCACTGCCCCCAGGGTTTAATTGGGGAAGGGACAATTTCAAAAGGGGGGGTGGACACGGGGGGCAACTTTTTTGAAACGGGGGGGGCAATAAAACGGGAGGGAGGAAAGCAGGGGAAAAAAGAAACAAAAAAGAGAAAACAAAAAGGCAAAGGGAAAAAAGAGACAAGAAACAAAAATAAGGTAAAATAGGTCTAAAATGGCTTAAAATGTATCGAAATAGGATAAAAACTGCAAAACTTTTGCGACGATGGCGTCATAATAGATAAAAAATGGCGCCATAATTTTTGGGTACTTTTTCATTTTTGGGCGGAGGGGGGGGGGGGCAAATGCTCCAATAATGCGGGGGGATACATGAATACGGTCACCAAAGCCAGGGGGTAATTGTTTACCCAAGGTAAATGACATTTGAAAACCCAGGGGGGCCTAGGGGGTCGAACCCTCTAGCTTTCTAGGGGGTCGACCTGGGGTGGAAGAGTTTGAAACCTAGAGGGTCCAATGTCCGAAGCAAAATACTTTTGAACCATTAAAGGTTTAATAATAGTTTTTTGTAAGATGATACTACATTTTATTAAATAAAAAGTGATATTCTGGTATAAAAAGGATATAAAACCATGAATTTGTATTAAAAATTCACGTTTTTGGAAAAAAATTTAGTATAAAAAAGTACGTAAAATTTTCTCAAGAGGGGGGGGGGCAAGGTTGGATTTCAAAATCTAGAGGATCAGGGGTAAAAATGGGGGAGGGCATTTCCAGACCGTGCACAGGTCTGCTTGTGTATAACAAGAATATATAAATTAACAACACACAAAACTTACAGTTTTTAAATTTTTTATGAAGAAAAGTTCCGTAAGTGCAAAGTGTAACTACTAGCTAATAAAATTAGTTTTAAAACATACACCTTTTTTAACATAAGTTATTAAAATTTAGCGGCAACATCAAAATAAAATAGTATTACTATTACACTACTAACATAATTTCCGTGCTGTAATTTCTAGCAATTGAAATAGTTTTCATCACAAAGATAATATTTAATTTGCAATGAGGAAAGTTATAACAAAAACAATTTATTTAAAACTTTTTAAATCAACATAACGCCAACAATCCAACTTAACACACCTAACAAAATCAAGAAATTGTGAATTAGATACTAAGCCAAGAAGCATTTAAAAAACCACTTTCCGTCGGTGATTTTGAAAACAATGGGGAAGACAGAAAAGAATAACAAATGGATTATCGCAATAGATAAGAAAAGTAAGAAGACTCCTATAGTAAAATATTTTGGCGATTTTTTTTAAATTTAAAAAAAAACAAGACAAGAAAACATCTGGTGTTTAAGCAGCGCAAAACTTTGCACTGATAAATCCCTAATTGCGACATCCTTATAATATTTCTATGCAATCAAGCATAAAAGATTGAAAATTCTTGTCAGTCTTTTACTACAAAAATACCTGCGTGGAAAGACACTTATATTAGGAATGTATTCATTCAGGATATACCAAGCAATTTTTTCCCCAATTTTAATCACTATCAAACAAGTCGTCATATTCCCGATCACGCTCATAACGGGCATAACCTACAACAAATCAAAATTTTTATTGTGAGTTCAAATTTCAGTTAAGAAAAAGGTTATGTTTAGATAGGCAATAACATACTTTACTTTAGTTTTATCTTTTTTTAATCGAAGATATTATTTTTATTTTTCCAACTTTTTACTTTTTTTATTGAATATATTTTTCCAACATTGGAGAAGGAAGAGATTGGTGTCTAATTGCGATTGTTATTAATGACTGTTAGTGTGTAAGCGCGCGCACACGGGCATGTACACATGGGAAGGAAAAGACAGTGCAAAGGGGCAAAACAAGGACAAAAAGTAATACAAAGAAAAACGAGCAAAAAAGGTGAAATTTATATATAATAAAGGTTAAACACTGCCAAAATTAGGTAAATAGGTCCAAAATGTTTAATATTTTTTTTTTGTTTTCAAGCGAGCGGGGAAGGGGGCAAAACAGAAAGGAGAGGGGAAGGGTACATTCATTAATGAAGGGAAGGGTAACATCGCTGCACTGTGCACAGGTGTGTGTGTGTATGTGTGTGTGTGTGTGTGTGTGTGTGTGTGTGTGCATAGTTGGGCAGCCTGTTGTATTTAGAGAGGGAGGAGTATATGTATATCCGACTCCCACTATTTGAGGAAGGGTGTCCAAAAATTTTTTTTTGGGGTATACCAGAAATACCACCTTTTTAGCCTTTTTAGTGCTGGGACTCTCTAATTTTAAGAGAGTGTCGGGCTACTCCTGGTCTGCTCTTTTTTGTATATCATTCTTTCAATTATAAAATCAACTTGGACATTCAACAGAACGACTCCCATGCAGAAATGCATGGAGTTTAATGCCAAGATTTTATAAATGAAGAAATTTCGGCGCCCACAGTCGGGTTTCTTCCCCAAAAAATTTCACCCTTCCTCATGCGATCTCCTCCTCCTCTCTTACGCTCCCCTTCCCCCCCTCCCCCCCTTCCTCCTTCCCTCCCCGTACCCTTCCCCTCCTTCTGTTTTGCCCCTCCCCGCTCGCTTTGAAACAAAAAAAAAATATTAAACATTTTAAAAGTTACTAATTTTGGCAGTGTTTAACCTTTATTATATAAAATTTCACCTTTTTTGCTCGTTTTTCTTTGTATTACTTTTTGTCCTTGTTTTGCCTTTTTGCACTGTTTCCTTCCCATGTGTACGTGCGTGTGCGCGCGCTCACACACTAACAGTCATTAATAACAATCGCAATTAGACACCAATCTTACTTCTCCAATGTTGGAAAAATATATTCAATAGAAAAAGTAAAAAGTTGGAAAAATAAAAATAATATCTTCGATTAAAAAAAGATAAAACTAAAGTAAAGAATGTTATTGCCTATCTAAAACATAACCTTTTTCTTAACTGAAATTTGAACTCTCACAATAAAAATTTTGATTTGTTGTAGGTTATGCCCGTCATGAAGCGCTATCGGGAATATGACGACTTGTTTGATAGTGATTAAAATTGGGGAAAAAATTGCTTGGTATATCCTGAATGAATACATTCCTAATATAAGTGTCTTTCCACGCAGGTATTTTTGTAGTAAAAGACTGACAAGAATTTTCAATCTTTTATGCTTGATTGCATAGAAATATTATAAGGATGTCGCAATTAGGGATTTATCAGTGCAAAGTCTTGCGCTGCTTAAACACCAGATGTTTCTTGTCTTGTTTTTTTTTAAATTTAGAAAAAAATCGCCAAAATATTTTACTATAGGAGTCTTCTTACTTTTCTTATCTACTGCGATAATCCATTTGTTATTCTTTTGTGTCTTCCCCATTGTTTTGCAAAAATCACCGACGGAAAGTGGTTTTTTAAATGCTTCTTGGCTTAGTATCTAATTTTTGTCACAATTTCTTGATTTTTGTTACGGTGTGTTAAGTTGGATTGTTGGTGTTATGTTGATTTTTAAAAAGTTTTAAATAAATTGTTTTTGTTTATAACGTTCCTCATTGCAAATTAAATATTTATCTTTGTGATGAAAACTATTTCAATTGCTAGAAATTACAGCACGGAAATTATGTTAGTAGTCTAATAGTAATACTATTTTATTTTTGATGTTGCCGCTAAATTTTAATAACTTATGTTTAAAAAAGGTGTATGTTTTAAAACTAATTTTAGTTAGCTAAGTAGTTACACTTTGCACTTACTCAAACTTTTTCTTCCATAAAAAATTTAAAAACTGTAAGTTTTGTGTGTTGTTAATTTATATATTCTTGTTATACACAAGCAGACCTGTGCACGGTCTGAAAATGCCCACCCCCATTCTTACCCCTGATCCTCTAGACTTCGAAATCCAACCTTGCCCCCCCCCCCTCTTGAGAAAATTTTACGTACTTTTTTATACTAAATTTTTTTCCAAAACGTGAATTTTTAATACAAATTCATGGTTTTATATGCCTTTTTATACCAGAATATCACTTTTTATTTAATAAAAATGTAGTATCATCTTACAAAAAAAACTATTACTAAACCTTTAATGGTTCAAAAGTATTTTGCTTCGGACATTGGACCCTCTAGCTTTCTAGGGAGGGAGTATATATGTAACTGAACGAATACATACGATCGCTCGATGTGATATTCTCACTTGAAGAACGAGCGGTTACGCCCTTAATTTCAGCCTAAAAAATTTAACTTTAGTTAGCTATATTTTATAAATATAAAAGGGTTTCAGCTAGTTTATCAGTTAACCTATAAAATTTTATTAAAATGGCAGTTTGTGAAAAGAGTGTAGGTAAATATTACTGCACTGTTAACCCCTTAGGCATACAGTAGTAAATATTGAAAAAAATCTAAAGTACTTCTCACTAACTACTAACTATACTAACTATGACCTCGTACTTACATGAGTAATTACAAGAAGTAGTCGAGGCTGTAGTTTATATAAAGTTTTACAAGCTGAACGTAATTTTGAGCACCTAATGCAACAATACCTGGAGGTCTCTGAGCAGCTGTGGAACGTTGTACTCTGTGTTTTCAAGTGCTGAAGCGCTGTCTTTTACAGAGCCGCGTCTTACCGTTTTCTAAAAAAAATAAATAAAGCGTTTAATCTCACAGTTAATATTTTTATAAGTTTGTTTTGCATTTTTTTACTATTAATAACGACAGTAAAATTAGACCAATTGAATCAAAAATCTGAGTCAAGTTTTTTTAATACGCATAAAACCACCTCAAATGTAAACCCATTGTCCATATACCACGAGTAAATTTTTAATGGTTTCTAGCCTTAATAAAACATAAACTTTATCGACGAAAATTTTTAGTTTCCTCAATAATAAACTTGTTTGTGCGTTTCTATGATTTAAATTTGTGCCTGTTTTAGCCGACAAATGTTAAATATTGTTTTATAACTTTACCAGGCCATATTTGTTATTTTCATATAAATACGTTGGTTATGCCAGCCGCAGATCGACTAATGTTAAATGGAAAAATCTGCCTAATATGTGCTTAAATTACCAAAAGTTAGTTTATGAAAATCATATGTGTTAATGAAAAAATAATCACAAACCTGTTCATATTTTTGTCGCGAGATTTCCATGAGTTTCTCGCGTGTCTCCATCTCTCTGACTTTCTCCTTAAGATAAAAATTTTGATCTTCCAGTTTGCAACGCTTGTCTTCCAGCGTTTCCAACTCGTTGTGCAGCCGGACGGAGACTTCTTTGGCGATCCGAAGCTCGGACTCCAGCTCCTTGATCCGGCGAGAATCCTATAAAAATTAATAATTTAGTTTTTATTGTTTTTATTTTTTTTATTCAGCATTGCCGAGTAAAAGAAAGCGATGATTTTCACAACACTAGAGATAATGTTGCAACATTATGAGCACCAAATTAATGTTAAACTCTTATTACTGGATTTTAAAATACTTTTACCTGAACGGATCCGACCATTTCCCCACCACCGCTTCCGCTGATTTCCTTCAGTCGCTCCTCAAAATGCTGACGATCCGCCTCAGCTTGGTCTTTCACCTGAAAAATTTACATTATTTTATTAACTTAAATGCTAGATTATATCCTATTTAAAAGCCTTTTTAAAGAAAATATTTCTACACTCTTGATAAAAATTCTATTTTAAGGGATTTTCTTGATAAAACCAATCCCAACAAAAATATTCTAAAACTTGTTCTATATAAAAAAGCATAAGGTCTTACCGGAAAAAGGTCTATAACATAACATTTGTTTCATCACACCCTATACAATTTTGTCTAAACTATATAAATTTAAGTAATTTTCAAAAGTCTAAAGCATAAGCGATTTTGCCTTAAGGAAAGTGCTTCAATATTTCCTGCAACACCTGGGATTTGCTATACAAATTTATTTGGGCAGAAGTTTATTATTATTTTTGCATTACATATCATACCAGTTGAGCATTTATTAACAAACGTAATATAACAAAAGTGAATAATTTTATTTGCTTATACGACCTATTTTATACAATTTAATTAAAGTATGTGTACTGGAATATAGGTTAAAATAATTAGCAGATAAACCATTTGTCATTCGTTTTTTCACCGCAAATTACATAGAGGATTTCATCATCACTGCAAGAGGTACGTTGTTTTTTTTCAAATGAATAGTAAAGGGAAATACCACTTATAGGATCTCTTTAAAACTGCGTGTAGCACTGCTAGCACAACAAAAATTACAAAATAAAAACTCTCACGCACCCTTTCAGATTTCCTCAGTTTAAACTGGAGTATTCTGCAGTTCTTGGCAGTTTGTTCCAGCTCCCTCTGAAGTTCTCTAAACTCCTCTATTTCCTCTTCTCGATACTGATCTTGCAGTTCCTCAATCTCCCTCTGGAGGTCCTGCTGCTC
>JASAMX010012157.1:0-12537 GCA_030248175.1 Microlaimidae sp. YZB2_3
CGATGGTCTTTTGATTATATCGATGGTGGACGATGGTCTTTTGGGTAAAATACACTCCAGAAAAAAACGATATAGGTAAAATGCGTTTCTCGGATTTTAACCCCCCCCCCTTATTCTGAGTTTGCCCCTCCCCCTCCCACTCTGGTCCGAACCAAAACCAACTTGCCTATGGTGTGCCGTGTGGGTGTGGGCCAAGACTGTTTTTTAATTTTGTTCATGTTACTTCTTCTTCTGTTTGCTCCTGTGGCAGAGATTCTAGCTTCAAATAAGTCCATTTTCGCTGTTCATGTTACTTCTTCTGTTTGCTGTTGTGGCACAGATGTTCATGTTACCTATCACTAACATCGTGGGTTAATTGTGTTTTTAACTGTTTTAAAAATTTTCTGTTTTATTTTAAAGGAGTGGACGGAAGAACACGATAAATTTGTCGGAAAAACAGCATTGCTGTTTGAAAGCAAGAACTTCACGTCAGACTGTGTAAGAAAAAAATGTCGATTGATTAACGAAGACTCTGCGTCAATTTTTAACAATGAGCAATCTTCAGTAAGTATTTTTTTATGTTTCACACTTAAATTTTCGTTTTCTGTTATTTAAAAAAAAAACTTTTTTTGGTATTTTTGAAGTTTTAAAATCGAAGCCGGTGTTCTGAACACTAGGTATTTAAACGTTTTTAACCGGGTAAAAACTAGGTATTTTTAATTTTTTAACATGTCAAGCACTAGGTATTTTTACGTATTTAACATGGTTTTTCCAGCAAGTAGCTTATTCATTACATTGATTATTTAAATCCAATAGAACCTATAAAAACTAATTTTTCACAATTTTGCGTTTCAGATTTATTGAAAATCCGAAAAAAAAATTTCATAAAACTTAATTTTTTTAAAATATGCTTTGACAGTGGCACGGGCCAAAATAGTGGCACCGGTACATCTGTGGTTTAGAGTATAGGCTTGTTGACTATGTTTTTCTACAAATGTTTTTTTTGAATATTTTTTATTTGTTATGTTTTAAATGAAAAGGTTCAAGTTGTACAACTTAAAGTTAACAGCTTTCATTTTAATCTGTTATTCCAGTTTATATTAAAAAACTTCAATCTCTCTGTATCTAAAACTGTGTAACTATTTACTATTTAAGTTGAAACTATAATTTTATAGTTAAGCTTTTTTGTGTTCGGCAGTTTATCGTACAAATTTTTGTCTTGTTTTGTTTAAGGATAAAATTGACTCTGTTTTGGATAATCTGGTTGAAAAGAAATGTCTGAAAGCGTCTATTCAAAAAGCGGAAAATAGAAATCAAGAAACCATGTTCTACAACGTCTACACAAAAGTAAGAAATTGCAAAAATCTTTGTAGGTTTTATATAGTGTTATTATCATATAGTGTTATTATTATTTTGTATTGTTATAACAGAATCAAAATTTTAATAAAAACATTGTGATGTGATTGTTCCAATTCTGCTTATGTAAGAGTGCGAGCCGTTTTTGGAGTTTTAAAATCACTTCAGCGGCCAATGTTTAACGTTGTTGTTGTTGGTAGCCCTGTTTCCTATTATTCTGATCCTGGTTGTCGTCCTAAGTTAAGGAAAGTGGCAGCTAAGGAAAATTAGGGAATGTTTAATGTCATTGGATAAGGTAGAAAAAGTCGTTTTAAACATTTTTGGAAGAAAACACAAAAAAAGTTTCACATTCTTTAAAAAATTATATACTTTGTTTCTACGTGACCTCCTATAACAAAAGTTGTTGGTTGATAACAGAAAGACAGGGGGCTGCAACAGCGCGAAGTGTTTTTTTGCATTTTTTTTAGTGCTGTTTATAAGATTTTTTTACGAAGGCGGAAAAATCGCAATTTAACCATATTATATAAATGTTTATTAGCTATGTCATCGCAGTCATTTTAATCCTTAGTACCAGTTATTATGCAACTATTTCTACCATTTATTTCACAGTCCATTCGTTAGCTTGTTTTTTGTTCATTTTTTTTCTTTTTTTTTCCCTTTTTTTCACCTACACAGGTTCAACAAATCTACTCGGCTTTCTTTCCCGGTCCCCCACCCCTTTGTTATAATTAAAAAAAATCGCTTTTATAAGTATACTACATTACTAAAACCTCTCACAAATCCCACTAAGTGGGTGGGGCTTTCAGCAAAAAAGTTATAGTGATCAAATGTTCTTCTGTTCAGTTATGCATGAGAGTTGAACGAAACCCAATCTCATCACATTAACCGGAGAACGGTGTTGATTTACTAGGTTTTTTGGACAGTAAGACAGGGTTAAAATCCTGTAGCTGGCCTACTTTAACAAAACAAAAAAAAATTCTAATGTAGATGCACGCCTTAAGAGGATTTTTCATATGATATTAAATACTAAAAATACCCAACAATTTCGTAATTTTTTAACAAAAAAACATATGGAAAATAAACTATGGTATAAAAATGGAATGCATAAAAAACAAACTAAATTATAATTTATGAATCCATACTAATGAATCGTACATCTCCTCTCAATTTGACTTCTTTATTTCTAAGTAAAAAATCGATACGCTGAGTAAAAAATATATTTCTGTCAGTCAGCGTTCTATTTATTCACGTTAAAATGAACGAATCAAATTGGAAAGAAATATGCAATAAAATATTATTAAATTCATAAATTATTATTTAGTTTATTCTTTTATGTGTATTCAATTTTTATATTATAGGCTAGTTCTAAATAAGCGTATTTTACTCTACGAGAGAGGGTACAAAAAGGAAAAAAATAAAACCTTAAAAAATCGTAGTTTTCTTAGTTTCTTTATTTTTAAATTTATACTTAATTAAAATTGCTACACGATGATATGTTTTACTGTGTTGAAGTGCTTTATCCGTTTGCTAAATAAATAATGATTTTTAATTAAACGTTACAATGGCTAGAAATCATTCGCTAAAATAGTTCTTGCGTGAACAATGATTTCAAATTAGCAAAAATAAAGTTGAAATTCACGCCTTAAAACTAATTTCAAACCTACATAGGTTTAAATGTTCTGGCTGTAAAACTATTTAATATTAAAAAAATAATTTTAAAACGTCCATTCCAAATTTTAAAATAGAAGCATTTTTGGTGATTGAAACATTAAAATGTGGGAGCCAAGCGCGCCAGCAGCTCCGTACCTAAAGCGGCAAAAAACTAAAAAATGCTTTGTAATAATGTAAAAAAAAGCTTTTGCTTTTGTAATATTAAGAAGTATTTGGTAAATTTTTAAACGAAGGGGTCGAGATTTTAAACCAATAAATATTTGAAATATTTGGAACCATATAATGTCAGACCTTGCACGGTCTGGAAATGCTCCCCCCCCCCCCGCTTTATTGGAGGATCCCCCCCGTTTAATTGCCCCCACCCCCGCCAAAAAATTAAAAAGTACCCTAAAATTATGACGACATTTGTGACCTATGATGACGCCATCATCGCGAATTTTTTGCAGTTTTTTGCCTATTTCAATGTATTTTAAGCCATTGTAGACCTATTTTTACTTTATTTTCGCTTTTTTTGTCCCTTTTTCCCTTTTCCCTTCTTTTTCTCTTTTTTTTCTCCTTTTTTTCTCTTTTCTTTCTTTCTCCCCTGCTTCCCCCCCGTTTTATTGGCCCCTCCACCCGTTTAAAAAAAGTTGCTCCTCCGTCCCCTTCCCCGTTTTGGAATTTCCCCCAATAAAACCCCGGGAGGGGGGCAGTGCACAGGTCTGTAATGTACAAGTCGCTCGCTATTTCTTAATTTTCCTCCTACATACATAGATGAACACGGTCAAAAGAAGGCTAGGGGGGGTGTTTACCCGGGGTAAATGAAAATGACATTTCAAAATCTAGGAGGGGGGTCGAACCCCCTAGCTTTCTGGGGGGTCGACCCGGGGTGGAAGATTTTAAAACCTAGAGGGGGGTCAGGTGGGGTCCATTTTCCGAAACAAAATACTTTTAAACCATTAAATGTTTAATAATAGTTTTTTTATAAGATAATACTACATTTTATTGAATAAAAAGCGATATTTAGGTATAAAAAGAGTGTAAAAACATGAATTTGTTTTAAAAATTCACGTTTTTGGAAGAAAATTTAGTATAAAAAGAAGTACTTAAAACTTTCTCGAGAGGGGAGGGGGGGGTCAGATTTAAAAATCTAGAAGGGGTGTCAGGGGTAGAAAATTCGAAAATTTGGGGGAAAGAGGTCCTCCCTGGATTTTTTTCTAGGGGGGGCAAAATTTTGAGGCTATAGGGGGTGGACCCCACTCTACCCCTCTTGTTCATCTATGCCTACATATGATTGGCGCTAGTTGTCTTGTCGATGTACCTTCTTCCTACACAAAAAAAAACTTTATTCAGAACTAGTCTATAGTTAAACCTTTTTTATGTTTTTGTTAAAAAAATATTTTCCCCAAAAAGTTTTTGTAGATCTTGGGTGTTCACTTTTATCTTGCCTCTCATTAATATCAAAGCAAAATCTTTTTAAGACTTGCCAATCAATTCCGGATGCCAGAGCTGTAGCAAGGACTTTACCATCAAAAATCTCGAAACTGCTCACAACCCTTCTGAAACGCGGGGGTATCTCAGACTCCCCTTCGCGCCCCCACCTCTTTTAAAAATTTAAGGGTCCCAGTACTAAAAACGCTAAAAATAAAATATTTGACAAAAATATCCTCCCCAAAAAGGTGGCCAAAATTTTTTCTGGGTTAACCCCGCCCTTAAAATCCAGGAGGCTGTCCACCTATGATAAAGGCGAAGCTACAATAAGCCTTAAATTTAGTGCTTTGAATGGTTGATTTTTAGGTGGACCCGCTATCCATTCCAGAGGCGGAGCTGCAACGGCGCGGAGTCTCCGTTTCCAACTACTGCAAGTACTACAATAAACAGACAGAGGTATCAGAAGCTATGGAAAGCCCACTGAAAAACAAGCTCTCCGCGGAATCGCGCAACCGGCGACAGGAGGCGAAAGAAGGCGACGCGTCCTGATTGGCGCGGAAAGCTGCAACGCTAAGTTTTGATTGGCCAAAAGTAAAAAGCGGGAAATGTCGCGTGGTGATTGGATCAAATTTAGAAACTCATATGAAGGAAATAGCCGACAGGGAGCCGGTGAAAGGACGTGTGGCTAGACCCTAAACTGAATGGGTGTTGCAGTATCAGGTTTTGAAGCTCTGATTGGCTGATATTTTAAAAAATAAATTCTAATTAGAAGAAATCGGAGCGATTTATTCTAACACTTGCTGGATTTTTATCAGCTTTTGTTGTACCATAATTGGGGCCATCCCGAAAACTTTTATTTCAGCAGAATTTATGTGGAAATAAAATACTTACTAATACTGTTTTGATTTTTGTATTTTAAACAAGTTGTCCAATGTAATATTTTTAATAAAATTTTGAATAAATATTGAGTGGTTTATTGCGGTTTCAATGCTTTATTTCTTTAAAAATTAAGTTAAACTACAAGCGTCATTTTAAAAAATTATAGGGATCTTGTTTTCTCTGCATTTTTTGCTTTTTCACGCGCTTTAAAATCAATTATTAATTTGTATACGTGGATTGTAAAAAAGATAACCATTGGATGAATCGAGCTGAAATCCATATTTTTGAGATCATCAGCGTGTCGAAAGCTTTTATATGAGTATAAACAAGATTGTATTACAATAAAAATTTAAAAATGAACCCCTAAAAATTTTTGGGGGTACATTATGGGTTGTAAAAATGGTAACTATTGGGTGAATCGAAATAAAAATAATTTTTTTGATATCAGCGTTCCGAGAGCTCTGATATGAGTACAAACATGACGGTATTATAATAAATATATAAAAATGACCCTAAAAAATTTTTGGGAGTACATTATGGGTTGTAAAAATGGTAACTATTGGGTGAATCGAAATAAAAATAAATTTTTTTGATATCAGAGTGTCGAGAGCTTTGATATGAGTACAAACATGACAGTATTATAATAAATAAATAAAAACGACCCCCTAAAAATTTTTGGGGGTACATGGTGGATTGTAAAAATGGTATTGGGTGAATCGAGTTAAAAACAATTTTTTTGAATCAGTGTGTCGAGAGCTTTGATATGAGTACGAACATGACGGTATTATAGTAAAATCACCTCTTGAGAATTTTAGGGGGTACATTGATGGGTGAAAAATTGGGTAACAAAATCTAATAAACTATATATTTTTAAAATCAATGCGTCGAGAGCTTTCGTATGAGTATAAATACGTCACTTAAAAGGAAAAAATGACAAAATTACCATTTTTCAATTTTGGGGGTATTTGGGGCTATGTAAACGGGTAACCATAAAAAAAGTTTAACCTAAAATTAGTATTTTTAAAATCAACACGCGTAGAGGTTTCTAACGAATATAAACACGGCTTTTAAATAATAAAAAAAATCACCCCTTACTAATTTTGGGGGTACAAAGGGGTTTGTATTTTGGTTACCCGACCATTTAGAGCATTTTTTATATTTTTTTAAAATCAGCACGCCGAGAGCTTTAAAATGATATATTACTCGCGTATGTATAGGGGCTGTGTCAAAAGTTTTACTTTTAGGGATCAGCCATTGTAGTTCCTTTGGGCATAAAATTTTTTTGGGACTATTACCAAAATGTAGAGCTTAAAATTCCACGAAAATCTCCCGGTCTCAATCAAACCATGGCTCAAACAGTTTTTGAGCATGATGCCAAAATCTGCACTTGCTTTTGCTACACCAACACAAAGAATTTTAGCAAAAATCGTAAAAATGACCCCATTCAACCTCTCGAGGTTATAAGTTATTCCTAACAAATTATATATTTTTAAGCTCAAGAAAATATGGGCAATCTGCACAAAATTTTTCAGACATAAGGACCTATATGGTAAAAAGTTAAAAATTTGGCTGAAAAAAATTGTCCCTAAATTTGGGAGGTTTTGAGGCTCACCCCCCAAAATTTTTGAAAAAATTGTTTTTTCAGGAGGTAGCCAAAAGTACAAGGACCTTAACGCGATATATTTTGCATATTAATCGCGGCGCGTTTAAACGTTATAAGAGCTCAAACAAACATTTTTTTGTCAAAATTTTCCCAGTATCGCTAAAAACAACAACAGAGAATAAGTCTCACGAATTTTCCTACCTGCTAAACATTTATTAAATTACTTGCTCTTGAATTTTTTACAATAAATTTTGATACTAGAAAATTGCTCATTTCTGCCACCCCTAGCACTTTGCATTTAATAATAAATATTAAGAAAAGTTTCGTCGTTACCATAACAGAATGAGTCAGATTCTTTATAAACTGCCCGTAACTGTGACTTTTATTTTAGAGCACATTATGAGTCAGAGTTACGGTGATTTTATACTGACTGTGACTTTTTATGTCGTATAACGATTTTTTTCTGGGCGGCAACCGAAGAGCGAGTGACGTGTATAGTTTGAAAAAGGATTCCGGAATAAAAAGAAAGAAAGAAAAAAGAAAAGAATAAAAGTGCAATAATTAATGAATTTTAGAGAAAGAAATAGAGCTCTAATGGAATTTTTAATAAATTGTAGCATTTGTATTGTAAATGTTGGGAAAATTATAATGAGAAACATATTAATAATTTAGTTCCATGGACAAAGTTAAATAAGTTAAAAGTTTGAGTTTAGCATTATAGCGATATTTTCAGGGCTAATAGGAATTAACTAAAAAAACTAAATATTTAAAAATTGTACGTTCCATTCGCTCAGAATAAATCTTGAATAAAGCGAATCACAATGAAAGAATATCTAAAAAATAGGTATTGTTTATATTTAAAACTCTCCTCGTGCTGTTTGCAGTTCGCTGTAGAAGTCATTATAATTTTATTCGCAAAAGCTTTCCATCAAAATATATATATATTTTTTGAAGAAAATAATAGTGACTTCATGCCGTCTTTGTGTTTAATTTTTGTTTTTTTTAGGAAGTTGAATGTTTTCACTGTCATTTTTTAATCATGAACTGGTTATTGTTTCGGTGCCAAAATGACACATTTTTATTTTTAGGAAGAATGGGAAAAAGCTTTGCAAGCCCTAGCGGAAAAATATGCGGACCGAGAGAGTCAAAGAGGTTCAAAGGCCCGAGAAGACTTAATACGACATTTAACGGTGAGTATTTTCCATTTTTTAGACCCTAGTTTGCAGACGAGTTTTCCCAAAAAATTGTTAGTGCCATCAAAAATGTCTAATATAATAATTAAATAATTGACTTTATATGTTTTTGAGACATATTTACTGCCCTGACTAGGGCTTGTCCTAAAGCCCTGAAAGGTCCTAATTAAAGCCTTCGTAAAAAATTTCACTTCACTTAAAATTATTTCATAAATTATTATAATAATAGCTTTATTTAAAATGAATAAACAAACGCTTCTTAGTTTTATTATATACAAAAAAATCAAGAGTTCTTTCTATTAAAAATCAAATAGTCGCGATTTTTGTCCGAAAAATATAACCGAAGAGTTTATTTTCTTCCAAATTAATTTTCTTCTAAGGGCCCTAATTAGGGCGTGCTCTATGTAGTTAGGCAAGTAAATGTGTCTGACCAATATATGAAGTTACATATTTTTCCTTTATTTTTTATTGTATATAATATTTTGGATGCCATTTTTTAATTCGTTTTTTTGATTTTTAGTTTGCAATCCAGTGGCTCATTTATAAAAAAAATCAAGCCTAACCTAAAATTTGTGCAATAAAAACATATTTCGCAATTGTAAAAAATGTAAATGCTCAAAATTAAAAATATATATATTTAAATCTTATAATACTTCATTGATTTGATTTGCTGTGCTAAATTTTTAAAATATCTATTGATTTTTTTTTTGAAAATTTTAGATAAAAAGGGAACGGCAAAAGGAGACGCTGCACGCCATTCGAAAAGACAAGGAGCGAAAAATGACAGCGGAACTCATCGAGAAACAGGCTAAAGAAATGCTGGACTTGTTCCGTGAAGCCAGACAGGTAAATTCTTGAAAATTACGAAACTGTAATAATGAATATTAGTCATGGGCGGAACTGCAGAACACCGGAACCGGAATCAGAACCGGAATTGAGATTTTCCAAAAATCCGGAGCAGGAACCGAAACCGCAATTGAGATTTTCCAAAAATCTGGGACAAGAACTGGAACGGGAATGCCAAATTTTCCCCGGAACAACCGGAACCCGGAACCGGAACTGTCTATTAAACTGCGAAATCCCCAGAACACCGGAACTGGAACCAAAACCGGAATTGAGATTTTTCCAAAAATCCGGAACAGGAACTGGAACCGGAATTGAAATTTTTCAAAAATCTGGAACAGGAACCGGGGCCGGAATTCCAAATTTTGTCCGGAACATCCGGAACCCGGAACCGAAACTGTCCATCACTAATGATTATACAAATAAATTTGTTGGATAACGAGTGTGTGAAAATAGATAAACAATGTATGTAGTCCTACAAGAAAAGGCGTGAAACAAACTAATCGGTATGTTAAAAATATGTTTTTAGTCAATCGACATACAGTTTAGCAATTTAAATGCTAAAAACACAAAGTCAATATTAAAACTTCAGCTAACGAGCACCAAGCGGGGTTAAAAAGTTAAAACAAAATAATCAATGAATCTTATGCATTGCAGTAATCTCAATAGTTTGCATACGGTGTCGTTTAATTTGTATATACAATTTATGGCGCGCAGCTGATTAATCGTTCCGTATAATGCTTAGTTCATTAATAGTCATTTCAGTCGTTTTTGCGCGATTTTACGATCAAAATATTAAGGCAATTCAACAGCTGCGAACCCACGTTGCTGACCTAAAAATCTAAAATTTATCACAATAACATAAAAATCCAAAATATAATATTTGAAGACCAAAAAAAACACTCTCGTTTTTTAACTTTGTTTTTAATTAACCACATGCAGCTTATAGTCACAAAATTTCTAAAGTATGTTAAAAAAATAAAAATTAAAGTTATTGTTAAGTTTTAGCACATACTGATCCGTCGTAAACTGTACATTACCTCTTTTTACCAATTTTGTAATACGATTTTTCAGATTTTCTTGTTCCAACTTACCAGTAATCCCTGTATTCAATTTTTTTAAAACAGTGATTTTTAGAAAGAAAAAGTAAAAGCAATGAATGGTGATCATCATGGAGTCAACGGTGTCAACGGAGTCAACGGTGTCCATGGACTCAACGGAATCAACGGGGAACTTGAAAATATGCAAATTGTCGAAGAATACCCTTCCACTCCCCCGCCACCCTTCCCTCCACTCGGCCGTAAACGAGATGTCTATGGAGATACCGCGGTCTTCGATTTAGTTGACCAAACCGCTATTAGCGTATGTTTTTTTAAAAAAAATACTTTATTAATGTATATTTTATTTGGTGTTTTCAGCGCTTTTTTACTAAAATTCTTAATCTTATAGCATAAATTTTTTTTTTGAAAATAAACTATTATTTTGTCTTTTTGTTGTTGCCAAAATAATAGGCACCTTGCACTGGAATTCGGTTTATACATGAAGTATGCAATATACATAAGCGTCACCATAATGGATAACTACCGTATTTCTTACTTATTTTTTGTAGTATGCAGATGAATCGATCGAAATTTCGCGCGCTTTCGGTCGGTTGATCTGCATACTACGAAAGATAAGTAGGAGATACTACGGTAATTATCCATTATGGTGACACTTATGTATATTGCATACTTCATGTATAAACCGAGTTCCAGTGCAAGGTATGCCTATAAAACCTAACTTATACTTTGTGTAAAGTGTTCTAAAATTTAAACTAAAAACGCAAATCACAAACTAAAAATATTCAAAAAAGAAAACTTTGGATGTTTTGAAAATTAGTTTCGTTTTTAACCGTGTTAGATAAAAACTTTAAAATAGTTTTAAACAGATTTCAACCAGGATTAGCTTTTTTGTATCTAAAGTTAACTGCCAAAATTTCTTTTTAAAAATCCAAAACACGCCTTTAGACTTCCGAAACGCTTTGTCTTATAAGTTGCTGGTATAAATCTGTAATTTTTTTGAAAAAATCAAAGTAGGCCTTTAAACTTCAAAAAGTTTTGCTTTATGAATTGTAGATATAAACTTTAAAATTCCCAACCGCTGTTTTTTGCCAAATTTTAAGCATTTTATCGTACCCAAAAATCTAAAAGGTGGCATTTTAGGTGGCACAGTCCGAGCAGCAAACATGGACCGATTTGGTTTTGGCACTAACAGCTCAATGTAAAACAGATGTAGAAAAAGCTAGGTAGGAACATATTAACATTTCATTTTAAATACTCCTTAATATGTATCAATAATATATATTATACTTGTTTAATTTATATATTATACTTGTTTTTTTGTTAATGATTTTTTTGTTGTTAAAAACTAACCGTACTTGGTTGTGACGCATGTAAATGCCTCAAAACAGCTCCAACATCATAGAAATGATAATGTTGATGTTTGGATAAAAACATTTTAACGAAATGTCTGCAAAATCGAAGAATATTTAAGCTGCAAACAAAATTAGTAAATTATAGCTTAAGTTGTATTTTATAACCTATTTATTCAGTACATGATTTTAATAACAAATATTTTTTGATATGTGATTCCAAGTCATTTACAGGTCTTAAGTATGATATGATAACAATTGTAGGGGTATATACCGGTGGATAACTGTGAAAAACTTAAATTTAATGGAGTTTGATGGAATCAGAGACAGCAATACACCAATGGGTTTATTAAGAGGAATCAAATTTGGAACTGAAAGCTATCACGTTCTTTTTAAACGATTATGCAGGTAAATTAATCGCAAAAAATAGGCACAATTAGAATTTAGAAACTCAACAAAACGAAAAAATTGCATGCAATTTTAGAGTGCGCACTTGCGCTTTAACCCGCAGAATTTCAATTTAGTTTTTACAATAGGGATTATAAAAAAGGGAAAATGTATAGTTCAAATCTCTCGTGAACAAAAAGGTGTATTTAAACATAACTTTGTATCAGTTTCACCTAAAACCCAAACTTACTATGATATTATTGGTATAGTTGTTGTATAAACCAATAATTCCAACGAGTTATACTAATTATATATATATATATACATAAACAACAATCTTTTGCCGCTAAACAAAAACCCCAAAATCCTGGCTGTTACTTTTGATCCAAAATTAACATTCAATAACTATGCCACCAACATCAACAACAAAGCATCAAGGCGCAACAACATCCTCAAAGCCCTGGCTGGCACCAGCTGGGGTCAACAGAAAGAAATAATAATCACCTCATACGAAGCTATAGGTCGCCCAATCGTCAACTACGGAGCCCCAATTTGGTCACCCGATCTATCAAAGTCTCATTTTCAAAAACTACAAGCAACACAAAACACTGCCCTCAGGATAGCAACCGGCTGCCACAAAATGCTCCAACCGATCAACTTCCCCAAGAAACTAAAGTGCTTCCAATCGAAAGCCACACCAACCTCCTTTCAACAAAATTTTTAGCAAAAACCATGCAGCCAAAACATCCATCTAACAAAATCACAGCCAATGACCATAGACCAAGAGAGATGAAACATACCTTACA
>JASAMX010012159.1:0-20202 GCA_030248175.1 Microlaimidae sp. YZB2_3
TATTGTACTGTTAGGCTTGGTGGTCTTACTGACGAGTGCAACTCCAAGGGCGTTTAAGACTAATGCACGAAACGCCAACTGGAACCTGCTGGGGACAAGGAGTTTCATGTTGATTCATTTTAATCCATAATGCATCCTTGACTTTCAGTGGATTCCAATGTGCATCAGTGTGGACTTTTTTGTTTGCTTAAGTGTTGTTTTGAAATCACTGGCAAGCAATGAGTTCACATTTGTTTGTACTGTTTGAGATAGTGGTTATGTATAAGTTAATATTATTTTATTTTTATTTTTAGCTTCAGCTTTTAGCTTCAACTTATTCAGCTTAAAATCACAGGCTGCTCATATAAGCTGTTATAGCGCGTTTCATAGTCGCCTTATAAAACTTATGTGACAGTTCTGGTGATTACTTTGTTGTGGGATCTTTAATAACTTGCTGATGTGGATATAAAAAGACAGAGTATAGTATATAAATAAGTGCCTGCTTTTTATGTTCCGTCTAGAAAGTTTACTATCAAAAAAATGGAACAACATGTGGCTATATAACTTGAAAAAATTTCTTTATAAATGAACAATGGGGGGTAGGGTGGGGTCCACCCCCCTAGCCTCGGAATTGTGGGCCCCCCTAAAAAAAATCCAGGGGGCCCCTCCTCCCCCCAAATTTTTGAATTTTTTACCCCTGATCCCTCTCTAGATTTTGAAATCTGACGCCCCCTCCCCTCTCGAGAAAATTTTAAGTACTTTTTTTATACTAAATTATCTTCCAAAAACGTGAGTTTTTAACACAAATGCATGTTTTTACACACTTTTTATACCTGAATATCGCTCTTTATTCAATAAAATGTAGTATTATCTTTAAAAAAAACTATCATTAAACCCTTAATAGTTTAAAAGTATTTTGCTTCGGAAATTGGACCCCACCTGACCCCCCCTCTAGGTTTCAAAATCTTCCACTCCGGGTCGACCCGCCCTAGAAAGCTAGGGAGGTTCGACCCCCCCTAGCAGTGGCGTGCCCAGGGGGGGGGGCGGCCACCCCTCCCCCCGAAATCCGGCGGAGCCCGAATTTTTTTGTAAGGGGGGAGGGACCCTTACATTTTTTAAATTTTGGAGAAAAAATTTTTTTCTTTAATATTAATACAGAAACTTTCCTGAGGCCTTCCAAAAGCATATTAATGGTCAAAAAACTAAAATTTTCCCGCTACGCAGGTAGTTTAAATTGACAATTTATCTTAGTTTTTTGATTTCAAAATCGATTATCCCGTTCAGTAGTTAAGGCATAAATGATTAATAAAACGACTATAAACACTATTATCCGTTTATTAACGTTTAAACACATGTTTTAAATATATAATTATAAAAAAACCTTAAAATATTTGTAATAAGTATCATCTGGAATTAAAATTTCTATTGTATTTTAGCGCCTTAAATTAAAAATTTTCTTCCCCAGGGGACATTCTGCACCCCGGACCCCCCTGACAAGGAGCTCTGCCCCTTGACCCCGCTGGAGGGCTCTCGCCCCCCAGACCCCCCATATCTGGGGGGCTGCCGCCACCCATATCCCCCTTCAGGGTTAGTATTTACCCCCCCAGACCGCCCCTTCCGAAATAAAATCCTGGGCACGCCACTGCCCCCTAGGACCCCCTCCTAGATTTTGAAATGTCATTTACCCGGTTTAAACACCCCCCTAGCTTTTTGACCGTGTTCATCTATGGTTTTAAAAGTAAGTCAATTTTCTAACATCCTAAATTGGTAGCCGAAATTAAGTCAGATATTCTATTTTAAAACTTACAATAATATAACTTTTGAATTTGCTTGAAAAACGCATTAATTTTAAAAAGGTTATGAATTTACCCTCCGCGGTTGTGAGATTACACCTCTTGCTTGTAAGAATACACGTGAGAAATCCCTTTTGGTGAGATTGGTCACCATCATAGGTCACCAACCTTCGACGGCTCAGGGGGGGTCCACACCCCGGGGTGTGGAGGTTTTTGACCTCCAGGGGGGGTCACACCCCGGGGTGTTTTTTTTTGAAAAAAAGCATCCGGGGGTGCTTGGGGTGTTTTTACCATATTTTTGACCAAAATTGACAATTTTTTGACGAAATTTGACCATTTTTTAAGCATTTTTTGGGATTGTCTGGTGGGGGGGTGGTCCAAAATGGGCGGTAGTGGGGGGTCAGGGGTTCACGGGGTCGGTGGGGGGGAGGGGTCAAAAATGGGCCTTGGGGGGGGATAGGTCTCAGAGGCCGTAGGGGGGGGGGGGGGGTGCCCCCCATACCCCCCCCCCCTTCGGTGACCTATGGTCACCATTCAAATTCCCTCGTTTTATTAGTGTTGCTGTGTCCCTCCTCATAGATGTTTGTGGTGGGGTACGCTAAGGGAAGGGATCATTAAACGGAAAAAAATTGAAGGTTTGAATTTCTGCAAATAATGTTTTTAAAATTATTTTTTTTTCAGAAAAAATTGGAAACTGAATTGCAAGACTTGGAAGACAAATTTCAAGAAAAAAAAAGAAGTCTGGAAATTTCCAATGTTGACTTTCAAGAAAATCTCAAAAGGGTATTTTATAATATATTATTTTCCTTTTTAAAATTTTCATCCAAAAATTTAAGAGATAAAAAAGTAACTCTAAGCTAAATACTCTTTAAATTCAAAAATTTCTAAATTTCGGTAAAAAAAAGATAATAAGGAAGGAAAAAAAAAAAACGAACGAAACGGAACAAAAAAAGAAGGACGACTGCACAATAGACGAATTTGTATGCAAGAAATATGGTATTTTACGACTTTCTGCTTTTTTTAAGCATTTAAAAAAAAATTTAAAATCTCAGTCTTCCGAAATTTTACCGTTACGCTTTTCCAGAATGAAATTCAGTCGGTCGTCTTACTCGTCTCTGTCTCAAACTCCACCTAATTTTAACCAACATACAGATACTTTTAAAGGTTGAATTTATGCTTTGTTTTGCAATTTTTGTTGATATTTCAGATTCTATAACCTTTCTTAACCTAAAAAATCGAGAACAAAAAAAAATAGTGTTATGTCTTGTGACACAAAATTCTTGGAACATGCACTTTTTAAACATGTTTAGGAATAATCAATTAATCAATAATATTATTTTAGTTCTGTAATCCACCAGGTATTGATAAATACAAGGAGCTTTTAACAAAGGCCGAAAATCAACTGCTTATGGAGCACAAAGAGAGTGTCGGAACAAACTACTCGCATTTAAACCCCATAAATTCAGCCACTAACGAAACAAAACAAAAAATAAAGATTGAAAAAGAATAGCAGTGATTATTTTTGTCAGAATTGAGTTTATAATCTTGTGTTACCAATTTGGCATGTCATAGACATAGTGTATATATTATAATTATGCCAAAAATTTAATTAATAATGTTCTAATATAATATATTGGAACATGTCTAACCTTCTTCGTACATAAAAAATAGCGCCGACGTATGTCGCTAAAATAAGACACTTGAGAATAGTCCGTTCACTTTTTTACTATTATAATTAAACATTATTCTCTAATCACTTGGAGTTGCTTTCTAACTTCGGAAAAAACTGCTTATTGGCTACGTGGAAAATATCGACCAATTTTACAATTATTAGAAACACCTGAAGGCGTAGCTTACGGTGTTCTGATAATCAATAAGAGTGGTGATTAGTACTGTTCTTTAAACCGAAGACAATCGCGCTTTATGAATGAAGCTCTTGAATTAATATCGTAAAAAGAAGAGTGTTAACGGACAATTCAACAATTGCTGTCATTATAATGGCATATGGCGCCGTCGTTTTTTATACAGAAGTTTTCGGTATAATTATGTTTTTATTTATATTATTGATATAAATACTGATTTGTTGTTTTTCAAACAACGGTCAATCGATTCCTCTAAAAAAATTATAATTGGAGTTCACATAGTCCTATTGTGAATTTTTTCGAGTTGAAAAATGTTAAACTGCCGAAGATGTAATAGATTAGTGATGTTCCTTCCCTCTAATATTAAGATCTTCTTGAGCTCTGGCATTTAAGCGAATATAGTTGGAAACTCCGTCTATCTATTGAGTCGGCTAACGAATTATTTAAAATAGTCACAAAAGCGGCACTTGGCGCCGCCTCCTGCGGCGAAATGAAATCCTTTTAAATATACCGGTACTGATTTTATGTATCTCAAACTGAATCCTCTATATTTTTGTAACCTGCTTCACTTATGCGATTATATGGTAAAATACTGATGTTCTTCGGAACTCTGCTGTTTTTTATGGTGATTTACTATTTTTATAGCCAAAATTTTTGCATAACATATTAAAAAAATTATAAAAAAATGCAATTTTAAATATTTTAAAATATTTTTTAAATAATTAATATTTTAAAATAAATTAAATATAATCAGTCTAGGGATGAAATAGTATAACAATACTATCTATTGTCTGATTTCTTTCATGAGTATGGTTGAAGTTATAATATTAATTTTAAATAAATAAAAAATAAATCAGACCTTTCCGCTTAGCGGGAAAAATTTTTATGATTAATTTCTGATTGTGGGATGCACTAAGAGTTGTATTAAATTTTTATAACACAATATTCGAAAAGTAAAAAAGAAAATCTATACAAAATGCTGCACTTTGCCAAGGAGGGGGTGGAAAGGCGGAATACCCCACAAGTGTAAAAACCGTTGTTAAGGGGTTTAAAACAGCCATTATTAAAGTTACATATCTCATAATATATGAGTTTTAACATCTATATAGTATTGCCATTCAATATCTAAAGCAAAGGCACATGTATTAAATGCCTTAGCTATGTATTAAATGGTTCAATCCATCGAATTAAAAAAACTAACATAAATGATCAATGTACACTTCCCGCGAAGCGGGAAAAATTTCAGTTTTTGGGAATTTTTATGCTTTTGGAATGCATCAGAAATGTTTCTGAATTTATTTTTAAAGAAAAATTTTTTTCTCCCAAAATTTAAAAAAAATTTTCATAGGGGGGGGGGGGGGGGGGGCCGCCCCCCCCCGCTCCCCTCCCTCACTACGCCACTGCTGGTATTCAATAAATAAAAATATATTAACATAATATTATAAAAACATAATTTATTATAACCTGTAAACAAGTATTTTTATACTTTGTGACTCAAATTCGATGCTATCAAATTTTGGTGTGGCTATTGTGATATCTATTATTTCGGTACAATACGTGCAATGTTTAGGTATCGATTCTAGCTTTATTTTGTTCTAGTCTTATGTATTTGGGTTTCGTTGACGCAGTGATACGTGTTTAGATGTAAATTCTAGTCCAGCTTAGCGTCCTTGTGCCAAAAACAAAGTTCTTGTATCAAATTTTTTTAAAACTATGTAAACACCAAAAATATATAATATAAGGATATGGGTAGATCAAAACAAATAGTGTTAACAAAACAATATATAATTATGACGAAAAATGGAAACTCCTGCTTAAAAAGGGACTCGGGCATATGCTATTATAAGAGCAAAGTCTTTAAAATAGGCCATTATAATAGCATACCTCTTTTGTTATGCCATTATAACGGCATATTTTTATCAATTCATCTGAATTGGAATGGTTTTATTTGTTCATGCAAATAAATAAATTCATTTTAGTTCGGAATAAAATTATGTTATGCTATTATAGTGGCATACTTTGCACGGAAATTCGCATGAAATAAAATGGAGAGTTAAGAGTATGCCATTATAAGAATGTTATTAGAATTGGCAATTCAGAAATCATGTCATTATAATAGCCTACGCCGTCGCCACGTTTGACAGCAGTTGCACATTTTTCGCCATAGTTAACACAATGTTTTGATCGACCGGAAAATTTAAATCCATAGGTAATTTATATCTGAATGTCCTCGGTGACTTACAATATTGTTTAATCCATAATACAACAACAAACTTAAAAAAAGGAAAAGCTTGCGCAGAAACAAATAAAGATTAAAAACCACATTTTACAATTATTTATCAAATTAATTAATTTGGAGCAAATGTCAAATTTTTAACGGCTAAATTCGAATATTTTTTGTATATTTTGTGAAAAGGTGAAAAGCGATCCAATCGACCAAAGTCAATTAAGGAATAATTTGCATACGGCCTGGTTGAAAAGTGCGTTCGCATCGCAATTGTCAAAACATCTTAATTGTTTGTTTGAGAATCGCGCAAAAATTGCTAAACGTATTATTACTGAAATAAACATATACTAATACAGAAGGACCAATCAACTGCGTGCCAACTGCTTATGCAAATATTTCTTACTTTGGTTAAATTGTTTTTAAAAAACTTGATAACCCCACGATTTTAACTGGTCTTCTTTCGTCCCTCACAAAATTTTATGAAGCTTGCCAGATATAAACCATCATAAGGCGATTTTTCGTGTACGATAAGTTTATCTTTAGTTCACAAACTAAATTTTTATAAACAACAATTATAAAAAATTTCTAGTTTACTAAGTGGTATGTTTTTTGTTTATTGATGAAGCACATTTTTACAGCTTCTAGCTTCTACTGGTCGGTTTTATCATTTTCGTAGTAGTGGAAGGAATTACTTATTAATAGACTTGGGTGCTTTTATTTTGTTTTAAGCTTGGAATTCTTAGATATAACGTATTTATATTAAACATCAATGATGTGAGAAACGCTAGTAACAAAATATTTTGATACTTTATGTTTTATGTTTTTTATTAGCATAACCATAACAAACCTGTGCACGGTCTGGAATTGCCCCCCCCCCCGCTTTATTGGAGGATTTGGCCCCCCCCCGTTTTATTACCTCCCGCCCAACAATGAAAAAAGTACCATTATGACGCCATTTTTGACCTATTATGACGCCATCATCGCTAAATTTTTTGCAATTTTTAGCCTATTTCAATGCATTTTAAGCAATTTTATTTTAGACCTATTTTTACTAAAATTTTGCTTTTTGTCCTTTTTTTTCTTTTTTCCTTCTTTTTTTCTCTTTTTTATGCTTTTTTCTCTTTGTTTTCTTTCTCCCCTGCTTACTCCCCCCTTTTAGTGCCCCCCGTGACAAAAAAGTTGCCCCCCGTGCCCCCTCCCCGTTTTAGTATTGCCCCCCCCCAATAAAACCCCGGGGGGCAGTTCACAGGTCTGACCTTAATAAAAATTAAGCAGACAAATAAAATTGACAAAAAGTTTAATGCTTTTAGTTGATTTTCGTTTTTATTTAAATTACTGATCACTTGTAAACGATTGGCTTTTTGGAGAATTATCATTAAATATTTTTTAAAAATAATTTATAATAAATTATTACTTGCTTAAGCATTATCGATAATAGTGTAATTGTTTTGAAAAAAATTCGTATACTAATAAAAAACATTGTTATTAAAAAAAACTATTGAGCTTTATTTTGAAAGTCTATCAAAATATACGCCGGTTTCGGTCTGATTTTTTAATGAACTTTAATATTGTTATTGTAATATTTGCATTTTGTAGTGTGCATAATTTTAGTTGCATGATTATTATGTTAATAATAATTATGTGTCATAACTATAATATAGTAATATTATGGTTTGATTAAAAATTCCAACTTGAAAAATGAATTTGTATTGTTTTTTTATTCAAGTTGTGGAGGTCTATTTCGTAGTAAATAAATTAAAAGTGTAATTGATGTTTAATAACTTTGTGTAAAATGAGCAATTTGAATCAAAAATCCACCGAGAACTGTGACTTTCTTGTGTAAAAAGTGACCTGTATGTAAATCATTTACAATAACATTGTCATAATAGTCCATTAAAATGGCACTCATTTTTAAATTATGTTATTATAATGTCTTTTTTTTATTAATGCACGTGAACTTTAATAATTTATTGATTCGAGCGAATTTAGATAAATTTGTTTATTCCATTATAATAGCATATTTTCCATAACTAAAAATTATTGGGATCCTTATAGCAAATACCCTCAATTTGTAATGGTGTTAAACTCTAACTATTTAATTATTGATTTACATTTGGTATTACGTTAAAAGTTTTTTTTTTATTTTTGCACTGTTTACAACTTGCTGTCAAACAAAACATTTTTTTGCTGAAAAAATGGTTTTGTGGTAGCGTGGAAATTAAAAGTATTAACATTTTAACGACATTGTCTCAATAAAATGTTTTATATAAGGTTTTTTGCATGATTTTTTTGGTGAAAGTTTCTTTGTGAAAGAGACCTAAATTGTACTTATATATAATATTAATTTTACACCATTCCTTAATTATTCCATATAAATTAATAACGCCTCTTAAACCAATAAAAAAACAAACGCTCCTATTAAAATTTTTAAGCTTTTTTATTAATTTTTTTGTGATATGTTACCGAAGCGGAGCGCCAATTTTTAAAACTCTAATGCTTAATTTTTATAGATGTATTGCACAACTGACAAATACACCAATGTTGGTTAGATCCTCGATACAGACTTGCGTCAATCTCCGTCTCATTTATATTGAGACTATTGTAGCAAGTTTGTGACAAAAATAAAGGCAAAATTGTGACTTCATAATATATTAATCAAACACATTTAGTTCCCTAACTAGGGCGCGCACTAATTAGGACCATATGGCCGAAATTAAGACACGCCTTAATTAGAGCCCTCAAACAAAAAATTGATTTTTAAGAGAAAAAAAAACATATTTTTTCGTAAATGCTGAATATTAGAATTTTATTAGAAAGGTATTGTGAATTTTGTAAATATTTTATGATAAAACGTTATTTTGTAAATATAATATAAAAAAGTGTTATGTAATTATTACAAAAACTTAATTTATGAACTAATTTTAAGTGAAATTTTATAAAGTGACTTTTTTTGAAAGCCTTAATTAGGGCGCGCTCTAATTGGTGTTCTGGTCCTAATAAGTGCGTACCCTATTTAGACTTACTCTTATTCCGGTGTCCTCTAATTAGTGTCATTTACGCCCTAAATGAGACCAACTTTTTAGAAACAAGGCCCTAATTAGCACATTTAACTGCTCTAACTGGAGTGAACCCTATAAGTATGCACCCTATTAGGGCAGTAAATGTGTGTGAGCTGTATATAAAATCACATTTTTTTCTTTATTTCTACTATTGTTGTATATTTTTGACCGTAGGTTTTGGTTCAATTTAACCCTTTAAAATTTAAATATATTAGCAAATACATTATTAATTATAATCTTAAGTATAATTAGCAAATACATTTTATTATCTATCGCGGATCATTCCCAACTTCCCATCGACTCCCATCATTCTATCGCGGATAAACTTCCCTATTCGGAAAGTTGTTAGAAACAAATGACAATTTTATATAAAAAAAAACTAATCCCTAATATTCCACCAACGTGATTTTCGTGATCTGTGCTAAAACATTTTGAAACAACAGTCCTGGAGTCGCTCAGGGGTGACACGATTGTCCCTTGACACGACGGTCTTGGTTGCACCAATGCCTTTGTTTAATGACAAAACTCAAGTGCTAGCAAAAGCGTAGGTAATTAGTATTTACGAAAGTCGTAAATTGTAAAATTTTGTGTGCATTTTACCGAAACGCAGGTTATTATTATATTCATTGGTAGGGGCAGCTTCGCGGGTTTTGTGGGAAGTGTATTCCTTGCGGTTGTAGGTAACCAAATTTTTTTTGGCGGTTTCTGCATAACCACTTCCCCACCCCACCCCCCCCCCAATTTAGAGAATACAAGTGTACGGTGTATTTTAAGCGCGTATATAGGATTTGGCCAGAGGGGGTGGTCTTCCAATGCCTCGGCAGAGGGTTACGGCGCAAAGCGCCTTAACTTATGCCGCGTAGCAGCGCAAAGCCGACGCAAAGCGTCGGCCGGGGGGTCTGGGTGTGTTCCCCCCGCCGCTGGAGGCAAAATTTTTTTATATATGCACTAAAAACTGCTTAGAAATTGTCTCCGCCGATTCAAATGGTCACAGATTTACTTTTACCTAATTTCTACACAATTTGTTACTTTAGTAGCTGCACCAAGCTGACGCAAAGCGGCTGCTGGGGGTTTCTCAGCCGCCAGAGGCGAAATTTTTTGAAATATGCACCAAAAACTGCTTAAAAATTGTCTCCAGCGATTTAAATAGTCATAGCTTTAGTTCTATTTTTATAACCTAATTCCTACACAATTGTTTGTTAATGTAGTATCAGTATCACGCCGACGCGCGGCGGCCGGGGAGTTTGGGGGTTGTCCCCCAAGTCGCCGGAGGCAAAAATTTTTTAAAATATACACTAAAAACTGCTTAAAAAATTGCTTCCAGGGATTCGGTCGTAGTTTTACTTCTGTTTCTATAACTTAATGTCTAATCATTTTGTTTGTTACTGTACTAGCAGCACCAAGCCGAAGCAAAGCTTTAGCCGGTGGTCTAGAGGGTGTTCTCCCAGCCGCGGGAGGCGAAATTTTTTTATTATGCACTAAAAATTGCTTGAAAATTGTCTCCGGCCAATCATATGGCTGTAGTTTGTTGGGTATATTTTTTATTCGATTAACATGTTTTAGGATTGATTATAAGTTCTGTAATTTTCTCTCACCAATTGATAGTCGTTAAATTAATTTTAAATGTCTACAGAAATCGGTACCCTTCTGAAATCTTTGAAAAGTCATATTGATATACACAGTTTGGAAAATTTATTAAAACTTCTATCAAATGATAAGGTAAGTGTATTAGTGTGCAATTTTATTTATAAATCTTAATTTAATTAAAATTATATGAATTTATTCAGTTCTATAAAATTTCCTATTTTTTATGGTTTTTCGGTGTTTTTCGTACAGTCTATGCAACATTTTTCAATGGGACTAATTATCCTCTTATCCTTGCAATTTTATTTTTAAAAATTATATTTTTGATTGGTTATATAATAAAGCATGCGTACATTTTTATTTGAGTCAAACTTGAAAATTTGACTAGTTTTGAAATTTTAAAAACTTTAAGCTACCACACGCTTTATATAATCTTTATGCACAATTTTTCTCTTTAGAAAACAACACAATAAAGTAGATTTGTATGTGAATTATTGCATATTAAAATTTAAACTGTATTTTCATACATTTTTAGGTGATTTTTGAGAAACACACTCTTAACGAAACTGCAGATTTTTTGCTACTAGCCTTGCAGAATCGAGATTTTCCAGCTTGTGTTCAAAATTGCCTACTGAAATGTCTTGGCGCTTTCCTGTTTTCAAAAACAGAAATATTGTATCAAGTAATTTAATACCATAATTATTAATAAAATTTTAGAAAAATATCAAATTTTATAAATTATATATAAATATTATAATAATATGATTCTGTGTTTTTACCTAATCGTAATATGAGTTATTTATTGATATTCAAATATTATACATTTTTTACTTAATATATTTTTTAATTGATAATTAAAAAGTAACTTAAAATTATTACCGAATGTTTGTATGTGTATCATTTCCTTTATAAATAATTTGAAATGCCCAAAAAGAATATAATATGATTAATTTAGCATCATGGTACTTTGTTTGAAGACAAATCAATATTAGACCGATTTTTGTCAATAGATGTTACTGATCCACAAACTCACTGCTGCGCTGTTTTGTGTCTTCGTAATGCTTCAAAGTGGTAAATGTTTATTACTTTGATCTAAACTATAGTCTATACAAAAATGATGCGGATTGGCGACAAAACTCGAACTTTGAAATGTTATATATCAATAACGGAGGTTAGAATATGTTCGGGATATGGGAGCATCACTACAGCCGATGCAGTGAAAAAAAACCTGGTCCCAAAAACACAAAACTTTTTTATTAGTACGAGGTAAGAAACGCCGTCTGGTATGCTGTTAAAATATACTTTTTTGAGTTTTTTCTGAAAGCTTGAGCGAAATCGACTCGCTCAAATTTTTTTATATTGCGTTGAATGTGCGCAGTTTTCGCGATTTTTCGCGAATTTTTGCCACGCTAATACACTGTCCGATTTATTTATTTTGTTTTGCATCCTGCTCGAAGTGTGTACGATATTGATTATATTGTTTGTCCTTAGGGAAATAACGATCTTAAAATGTAGATGAAAATGAATGATAATGTCTTTATTGAACTCATTTAAACGTTTCGACAACCTATAGTTGTTATCATCAGTAAGATCTAAAAATACAAAAATTTATAAACATGACAAGAATAAATAGAGAACTGTGCAGTGACAAGAATAGTTATAAAAAAAGCTATAAGATGGTAGATAAAACGTTTTAAAGGGAGAAAAGGTAATTTAAAAGATTACTGAAACAAGGTTAAACAGTGAACAAAAATACTTTAAAATTGGGTAAAACCATTTTTTTGTTTGAAATTGAATTACCATCCTATAGCTTTTTTTATGATTATTCTTGTCACTGTACAGTTCTCTATTTATTCTTGTCATGTTTATAAACTTTTGTATTTTTAGATCTTACTAATGATGACAACTGTAGTTTGTCGAAACATTTAAATGAGTTCAATAAAGACATTATTTTTCATTTTCATCCACATTTTATGATCATATTGTTATATATTAAATGTCCGCCAATTTTTATTCCTTACTTTTGACCTAAAATTTTTTTTGGGGGTTAACCCCCCGGGGGCTAGGGGAGCCAAACACGAATGCCGAAAATTTTTTTAAAACTTTTTTTCCAAAACCATCAAAAATGTAAAATTTATCACATATGACGAATTTCGATATATCATTTCTGTAAAAAAACCTAATATTAAACTTACAATAAGCTGTCAAAAATGACGAATTTAAAATTTGGAAGCATTCCAAGCCCGTATGCTGGCAGCAGCAAACCTTTAAATTAAAAACTTTTCCAAAATAAAATAAGCTTTAAAAGTTTATTTTTTTCGAATTTTCAGGATACTTTGTTAGAAAAACATATTTTCAAAGTTAAAATCCTACTACAAAATTGCCAAATATCACAGCTAAAAAATGCTCTTTTTTAAGTGTTTTCTTACTTGCAAACATGTTTCCCCGTTTGTCAACGCAAAAACAAATTTCTAATAACTATATCTCTCAACTTTTGCCAATATCCCAATGTAATTTTTTAAAGTAATGCTATTTTTTGTGTAAAAACGTTTGAATCCGCGATCTGGTCTGAATTGCGTCATTTTAATTGTGGGAAAACCAATAAAAATCATCAATTATGACGTAATAACAAAAATTTGCATGACGTAAGAAAGTATTTTAGAATTTTAACAAAAATTTATGTTGCGTTTTCATAACGTTATTTGGACCATTTTCTAATATTTTAAATCAAAATAAATTTTAAAAAAATTCAAACTAATCTTTTAAAGTTTATTATTCTTGTAAAACATTTTAAATTAAGGGTTTGCTGCTGCCAGCATACGGGCTTGAAATCCTTCCAAATTTCAAATTCGTCATTTTTGACAGCTTATTGTAAGCTTAATATTAGGTTTTTTTACACAAACGATATATCAAATTTCGTCATATGTGATAAATTTTACATTTTTGATGGTTTTGAAAAAAAAATTTGAAAAAAATTTTTGGCATTCGTGTTTGGCCCACCCTAGCCCCTGGGGGTCAAGTCAACCCCTCAAAAAAATTTTAGGTCAAAAGTAAGGAATAAAAATTGGCGGACATTTAATATATAACAATATGATCAATATCGTACACACTTTGAGCAGGAAGCAAAACAAAATAAATAATTCGGACAGTGTATTAGCGTGGCAAAAATTCGCGAAAAATCGCGAAAACCGCGCGCATTCAATGAATTATTGAAAAAAATTTAGCGAGCCGATTTCGCTCAAACTTTCAGAAAAAACTCAGAAAAGTATGTTTTAACTGCATACCAATCGGCGTTTCTTATCTCGTACTAAAAAAAAGTTTGTTTTTTTGGAACCAGGTTTTTTCCACCACATTGGCTGTAGTGATGACGTCATCGAACACATTTTTTCCTAACCTTTTCAAAAGGTAGCCTAGAGTTTGAGCTATGCTCCCATATATGCCCCGCACATATTTTAACCTTCGTTATGGTTATATAACATTTCAAAGTTCGAGTTTTGTCGCCAAACCGCATCATTTTTGTATAGACTATAACTATTTCCAAAATTTAGTTTTCACTTTAAACTTACTGATCATATAAAAGGTATGTATTTTAATTATTAATTGTTTTAATAATAATTAAAATTTTTGTAAAATGCAACAACCTAAATACCAGATAATCGATGCTTTTATAGTTTTTTGATCATAATCTTTTTAATAATTGAAATATTATCATGTCTCGTTTTAGCCGTTTCTGTGCATAATGCGAATTTAATTCATAATAATACTTATTTTTTTAAGGTAGAACGCCACAGTTTGATTTTGACGGCAGATCTTTTCTAATTAACTTTTACTAACGTGATTTGACCTGCTGATTTAATTTTTGACATTCATTTTTCCTTAAATTGTTATCGTCCACAATCATTATAAAAAACACCAATAAAATACATGTCAAAAATACAATACATTAATAAAATTCATTACCAAAATTATTCTATTTTTTTTATTTTTCCTTTAGCGTATTTTGAATAATGAACACTTTTTTTAATTAAAAAGTTAAAAATTAAAAAAAAATTTTTCAATGGAAAAAAATATCCCCTGAGGGAGACTCGAACCTACAATTGGAGAATATTAGTCCGACGCTCTAACCGCTCAGCTACTGGCCCATCTGAATGTCCTTCTTTAAAAACTGGTTTTAAACAAACGTTTGGAAATGTAGTTTCTCGGCGTAAAATCAAAAAACTTTAAATGAAAATTAAAAAATTTGATTTGCTCAGATTTTAATGAAAGTTTGGAAATAGTTAGACACAAGTCTAGTCAATACTTTGAATTGTATTTGATTATAAAACTAATTCAGAATTTTTGTTATTTGATTTTTCGTTTAAAAACATCGATTTTTTAATTTTCTTCAAAATTTGAATTATGTTTGACTCCAAATCACATCTAAAAGATGCCCCCTATTTTTTGTTAACTTTCTATAAAATTGCAGCAAAATCTGAGCTAATCAAATTTTTTAAATGCCCAAAAACTGTTTTTTGAGCTTTAAATTCATCGAAGTATATAAAACAACCAATAGACGATGAAATTATTACCGTTGAATACATCATAAGCTGAGCTTTCGATCGCACTATACTTTTGTCGGAGAAAAATTAATAATTAAGTTGATATCTAACTTTTAGTAAAAATCGTCATAACTGTGGTGTTCTACCTTAAGGCGTTTCTTTCTGTTTTTCAGTGGAAGATTATCGCGGAATCATCAAAATTGGATATTTAACAAACTCCTTGAAGTTTTGCAACAAGCTCAATTATTTTCAATAGGAGAATTAGGGCATGATTCCCAACCGGGTCAAAAGGTATTTCAGTTTTCTTTTAAAATTTTATTGTTGCAAATTTAATAAAAAAATATGACGCAAATCTCAAGTTTAAAGCAATAAGATTTGGGAGATAATTTTACATTTCCTGACATACAATTTTCCTGGAAATTGAAAAAAAAAATTATCTTGAAAGTTACAATTCAGTTGTATAGCTATTTGTTGTTCCAAAAACACTGTTTTTAGTAAAAATTGAGATTTTTTTGTATTTTTTGTAATCAATTAAGTTATCTATCAGTTAAGTTATTCTCAGTGTACAATATTAAGAGTGGGTTTATGGTACGGGTACATTGCCAATATAAGGCTAGACAAGGACAATTTTTTTTATTTTTAAATCGAAAACTTTCTGTTGTAATTATTTTTAAGATTTTTGTGATGACAGCGTACCAACCGAAAATTCAATACCGCCAACAAATTAACTTTTTTTCATTGTGTTTGTTGATTTTTTCAACCAAATCGTTCCAAAAGAGATGGAATTTACGTCTAAAATACATTGAATAAATACATTAAATTAAATTAAATTGTACATTAAATACAAATTAGATTAGTTGATAGAAGTTACTTAACGGCAATCCGACGTACATAAAAAATGGGCATTAGTAATTGAGTTAGGAAAGTTCTACCGCTAGTCACGCTAAATTTGAAAATCAGAAATTTTAAATTAGCTGCATAACATTGCGAGAATATAAAAATTACCCTGATTTAAAAGATTACTTAACAACCCTTTAAAATTATTATCGTTTTTGACGAGTAATTTTTAACATTATACAAATTTAGTAAAATCCAAAAAACTAAAATTTGGATAAGCATTTTGCGGTTTTTGTCAGAATACTTTTTCAAAAACTACCTACCATCTATTTTTACTGAGTTTTGAGAAAAACGTCAAACGTTGCAAAGTATATAATTTACTTTGTGTAGCCAATTTTTAATACCTAAATAGATTTTATTATTGTTTGTTTTTATATTTTTAATCAAGTTTAATTGTCTAGGCAATACTGGGCTGTTTGAAAGGAATAATAAATCTTTTGCTTTGTGGATATAAACCGGACTCATCCTGCCTTCCAATGCTACTGGGTGCAGTGAAAATCTACTCTGGCTTTCGAATCCCAGGTCACAACGTCAAACCGCCTGTTTTGCTGGATAGCTCTGGTAAAACTATTTTTATAACTATTGTATAAGTTATTGTAGTTTTTTAACATTACAAAAAGAGTTAAAATGGTGAAGGTACAATGGAATCATATCATGAATAGGTAACAGCGACGGGGTGTTCTTGTTAGATTCTAGCCGTAGTTGCGACACCATGTGTTTATATTTCAGAAATATTACACACAATAAATGAGAATTTTAAAGTTAAACTAAGCAAAGCGATGATGCAGCTTTGGGCACACGTCAGTCGATAAAGTGCGCACTGAGACTGGAGATTACAGATTTTAACTCCTGTATAGCCCACTTAAAATTTTTCAGTTAAAAAGCTAAAAAAGCGACTTGTTTCGTCTTCTCTCAGCGAAAAACTTAATTTTATTCTGTCTCGTACGTACTAATGGACTTCACGAACATTAGAAACATAAACTTCTTCAGGATAATGCGGCAAAAAAAGAGTTATAAAAAAATGTCGTTTTACCACCTGTCTATGCCATATTATAATTATTTTCGTGCAACGCAAACTAATAAATTCTCTTAACAATGCCACCGTGAGTTTTTCCTACAAATGCCAGAGAATATTTGGCGTTTTAATCAGACCCTGCAAATTAATGCAGTACAGATTCGATTGTTTGACATAAGAGGTTTTCGAACATGGCGATAATCCTTATGATCGGTAGCCACGCACGTATTTTATCAATAAATTTTACCCAAAGAATTTATTAGTTTGCGTTGCACGAAAATAATTATAATATGGCATAGACAGGTGGTAAAACGACATTTTTTTATAACTCTTTTTTTTTTGCATTATTTTGAAGAAGTTTATGTTTCTAATGTTCGTGAAGTCCATTAGTACATTTACAAAACAGAATAAAAATTAAGTTTTTCGCTCACGCAGACGAAACAAGTCAGCTTTTTTAGCTTTTTAACTGAAAAATTTTTAAGTGAGTTATACAGGAGTTAAAATCTGTAATACTCCATTTTAAGTCCGCACTTTGTTAGTGGCTGACGTGCTCAAAGCTGCATCATCGCTTTGCTTAGTTTTGACTTTAAAAAGTCTCATTTATTGTGTGTAATATTTCTGAAATATAAACACATGGTGTCGCAATTACACTAGAATCTAACAAGAACACCCAGTCACTTATTTACCGTATTCATGATATGATTCCATTGTACCTTCACCATTTTAACTCTTTTTGTAAGGTTAAAAAACTACAATAACTGTACTATAGTTATAAAAATATTATTAACAAACTTTATTCAGCAAAACAGGCGGTTTGAACGTTGAGACTGGGATTCGAAAGCCAGAGTAGATTTTCATGACTACTAGCACCGGAAGACAGGATGAGTCCGGTTTATATCCACAAAGCAAAAGAGTATTCACTTCCAAACAGCTCAGTATTGCTGAACAATTAAACTTGATTAAAAATATAAAAACAAACAATAATAAAAATCCATTTAGGTATTAAAAATTGGTGCTACAAAGTAAATTATATACTTTGCAGCATCTTGACGTTTTTTCTCAAAACTTACTTAGAAAATCCAGATGTAGGTAGTTTTTGAAAAAGTATTCTGAAACAAAACCAAAAAATGTTTATCGAAATTTTAGCTTTTTTGGATTTTTGAAAATTGGTATAATGTTAAAAATTACTCGTCAAAAACGATAGGTAATTTTAAAGGGTTGCTTAAGTAATCTTTTGAATCAGGGTAATTTTTAGAGTCTCGCAATGTTAGTGCAGCTAATTTAAAATTTCTGATTTTCAAATTTAGGCGTAAAATTAGCGGTAGAACTTTCCTAACTCAATTACTTAATGCCCATTGTTTGATGCAGGTCGTGGTATGCCGTTAAGTAACTTTCTATCAACTGAATCTAATTTGTATTTAATGTACAATTTAATTTAATTTAATGTATTTTATTCAATGTATTTTAGATTTAAATTCCATCTCTTTTTGGAACGATTTGGTTGAAGAAAATCAACAAACACAATGAAAAAAAGTTAATTAGTTGGCGGTATTGAATTTTCGGTTGGTACGCTGTCCATCACAAAAATCTTAAAAATAATTAGTAAATAGAAAACTTTTCATTTAAAAAATAAAAAAATTATCCTTGTCTAGCCTTATATTGGCAATGTACCCGGATCCATAAACCCACCTCAATATTGTACACTGAGAATAACTTAACTGATAGATAACTTAATTGTTAAAAAATAAAAAAAATCGATCTTTTACTAAAAACAGTGTTTTTTGGAACAACAAAATAGGCTATACAACTGAATTGTAACTTTCAAAATAATTTTTTTTTTTCAATTTCCAGGAAAATTGTATGTCAGGAAATGTAAAATTATCTCCCAAAATCTAATTTGCTTTAAACTAGATTTGCGTCATTTTTTTTTATTCAAATTTGAGAAAATGATAAAATTTTAAAAGAAAACTGGAAATACCTTTTGACCGGTTGGGAATCATGCTGATCTCCTCTTGGAAATAATTGAGCTTATTTGCAAAACTTCAAGGAGTTTGTTAAATATCGAATTTTGCATGATTGGCGAATACCACTTGGAAAAGGATAAAGAAACGTTAAGGTAGAACACCCAGATTGTGACGATTTTTACTAAAAGTTAGATATCAACTTAATTTATTAATTTTTTTCTCGACAAAGGTATAGTGCGATCGAAAGGCTGAGTTTGATGAAATTGAACGGTAAGAAGTTAATCGTCTGATTGGTTGTTTTATATACTTCGATGGAATTTGAAGCTCAAAAAACAGTTTTTGGGCATTTTAAAATTTTTCATTAGCTCAGATTTGCTGGCAATTTTATAGAAAGTTAATCAAAAAATAAAGGGCGCATTTTTTCAGAATGTGATTTGGAGTCAAACATAATTCAAATTTTGAAGAAAATTAGAAAATTGATGTTTTTGAAACGAAAAATCAAATAACAAAAATTCTGAATTAGTTTTATCATCAAATACCAATTCAAAGTTGGGCTAAACTATGTCAAAAATATATTTTTTCAAACTTTCATTAAAAATATGAGCAAATCAAATTTTTTTAATTTTAATTTAAATTTTTTTGATTTTTACACCCAAAAACTACATTTCCAAACTATTGTTTAAAACGAGTTTTTAAAGAAGAACATTTCAGATGGGCCGGTAGCTGAGCATTTAGACGTCGGGACTAAATATTTTCTACAATACTAGTTCGAGTCTCCCTTCAGGGGTATTTTTTTTTCCATTGAAAAATTTTTTTTAATTTTTAACTTTTTTAATTAAAAAAAAGTGTTCATTATTCAAAATACGCTAAAGGAAAAAATAAAAAAAATAGAATAATTTTGGTAATAATTTTTATTAATGTATTGTACTATTTTTGACATGTATTTTTGAGGTGTTTTTTTATAATGATTGTGGAAACAATGTGACAATTTAAGGAAAAATGAATGTCAAAAATTAAATCAGCAGGTCAAATCACGTTAGTAAAAGTTAATTAGAAAAAATATACCGTCAAAATCAAACTGTGGCGTTCTACCTTCAAAAAATAAAGTATTATTATGAATTAAATTCGCATTATCGCACAGAAACGGCTAAAACGAGACATGATAATATTTTGATTTTGAAAAAGATTATGATCAAAAAACTATCAACAAGAATCAATTATCTGGTATTTAGGTTGTTGCGTTTTACAAAAAATTTTAATTATTTATTAAAACAATTAATAATT